>VYXH01009898.1:12087-55255 GCA_013397275.1 Burhinus bistriatus | reverse complement strand
CCCCCCCCCCCCCAAAAAAAAAACAAAAACAAAAAACCCCCAAGAATTTTATACCTATATATTTATCCAATATGGTCATCATAGAATAGATGGCAAGAATGGATACATGTGAATATATCAAGGGATGTTATTCAGGCATAACACAGCCATGAATCCAGAAAAGTTTTCTGCCTTCCTGTAGATCCCAGCTGTAGCAGGAATATTTCTCTACCGGTGTCTTCTGTCAAGATCACCATAAGCCTGTAAAACAGAGAAGTGAGGCTGTTCTAGCATTTACCATAATAATTTAGCCTTCATGTTTATTTCTATTTTGAGATTGGTTTCCTAGAGAAAGAAAGTTTATGTGATCACGCTGACTGTGTGTATGTTTGTGCCTTAGGTAATTTTTAAACCTCTTAGCCAGCATCAGAAGAATTTAACACAGACCTCAGAATAGTTCATTTCCTACAATTTCTGGGAAATGGGTAGCTGGGAAGAAGACAGACCCCTTGTAAACACCACCTGTAATGAAAAGGTTCCAGCATGAGCTGGGAAGGTTACTGAGAGATTAAGTTATCAAATCAGTAACTAAACTGCCTTGATTCTTCCTCTGTGCTGCAGCCTAGCTCTGGGTCTGTGGTTACCATGCACGGCAGCATGAGGGAAAGGGACACCAATTTTTCCATGTCTAATGACACCGATCTCTTTTACAGCTCTGCAGCGTCGTAAATGTATTTTGGTGAAGATTAGTGCAACAGGCATTTGTAACTCGATTAGGACATACCTCTGCACAGCCAGCCTCTTGCCTTTCCTTGGAAGATATAGATCATTTCTCATGGAGAGGCTCCTGACGGCCTCATATCTTACTGTGCTACTTAATGGATTATCTGCTATACTACATAGGAGAGCAGTGATTTCCTGCTATTCAGTCTAAAATAAATTAGGTAGTAATTAGCTTTATAAGGCACTTGCTGAATGAGTGATGGGGGAAATACTATTCATTTTAAAGCGTTTATCCATTGTTCGTAGCTTTCATAACCTCGTATTGGGTATAATTTTTCTCATGTATCTTATTAAAAAATTATGTCATTTTAACTTTAATTTTTATCGGTGAACTTCACTGTCCTGTTTCTCATTTTCAGTGAGAAAAAAAGCTAAAAACTTTAAAAGTTAAAGATAAAGCAATGAGATCACAAAAAAGTAATCACCTTATTAATATGAAGATGGGGCCTTATTTTTTCTGTGGTATGTTATTTTGCTGCTTGTTTGGAAATATTCTGGTCTTTGAAGTATCAGCTATAAAGATAAAATTAAAATGTCATCTGTATCAATCATTGAGGTAGTGACTCTCTTACTCTTGCAACTATAATGCAAATTTTTTTAGCATAATATGATTTTCAATCTTGAGGATGCAATACTGCAAGTTAAAGGTAAATAAAAGTACCCAGATATTTCTGAAAGTGTTTGAGATATTAAATGAAAACTGGTCACAGATTGTAAACATTAAAATTATAGAACATATTAACATTACGAAACATAGATGAAAGGAGAAAGAATGACCTCACTTGAGGAAAAAAAGCAGATCTTGAAGCAATGGAGAAACTATTTACAGATGCTCTGGCTTGTGTAACAAGGTGAATATACTAATTAATTTCTTAACACATCGTATTAGTACTTCTCTGCGCTATCAGTTAGATAAGGGATATGCAGTATGTTACAGACAATGCTTACAATGTGCAAGAGTGCCGTGAAACAAGGTAATATTTTACATGAGGAAACAGTACACAGATTAAACTACTTATCTTAATGTAACAGACTCAGTGATACAGATGAGAACAAACAAACAAACAGATAATTCCTGACTCCAGCTCCCAGGCAGTAATTACTAGGCAAGATGAATTCTCAGCTTTATAAAACTGCAATGAAGTTATGTGGCACCTTTGTAACCAAATTATTTCACCGTCCGTATTTCCCTAATGAAACTTCAAACCCAGGGAACCTCCCAATTTCTGAGCATGTGATATCTTATCTTTTGTCGTCTTTAGTTATGGATACTATATTTTCATATTAATTCCATGAGAAATATAGGAAAGGCCTTCAGATAGGAATGTGAGAAATTCCTAACTGTCAAAAGAACTGCTATAGCAACAGAAAAGAATTTGAAGTATATCAAATGAGGGAAAAGTGATTGCATGAAAATATAAACAAAACCACGTAGGTTGTGTGTATTTCTGTATTCATTAGTTATGTCCTCAGTATGCTCCATGACAGGAATTGCCAATACGTTCTGTAATGGTTTTGATGAAAATTCAGTATATCCATAGTGAGCGCAATACAAGGCTACAGCACAGGCTTTTCTGTCCTGTAAGGTATGAAAAATCATACAGGACCCCAAAGCACAAATAAACAACTGAAAAGGATCAGTCATCTTGGGGATTCTTGGTGACTCCTTTTTGATTTCTAAATACTCTGGAATACCATATACAGTTGTTTCCTTTGGGAACAATAGAAAGAAATTTTTCTGACGACTTTGTTATGCTACAACTCCTTTATGTTAGTGACAGGTGTATTCTTACTCCATCTTTTTTTCACATTTTCAGTTACAGGACTTGTTCTTCTCCTTAGGTAGGAATAGGAAGAATGTTTTAAATCTTCACATTGTTCACAGAAAGAAAAAGAAAAAAACAAAATTCCAGCAAGTTCTGTTCCCTCTATCAATATGCTATATTGCTAGCTCTATTTCTTCACAAGAAGAGAAGATAACCTTAATGCAACGCTATATTAATTTACCACTTCTTTTCTTTCACGTTTTGGGTCTGCTTGTGTGGCATGATGTAATTAAGTGTAAATAAATAAAGCAGGTCTAACCAGATATCTCATGTTCTCAGTGAGTTATTCAGTCAAGGTGGATGGACACGCTAATACTGCTAATAAAGCTCAATCCAGTTCTCAGTGTCAGGTGGTGTATCAGAACTAGCCTGTATGAAGCTCTACATTATTACCTTGCCACAAAAGAGACATGTTCTTTCTCCAACTCTTCAAATATTGCTGCTAGTTGAATGCATTTTCTCCTATAACTATAGTTATAACAGCAAAAATGTAAAGACATAACATGAAAGTCCCTATAAGACTCTGTTTAGTCTCATGTTGTCAAACATCTTTGCTAGGATCAGGTACCCCTGTCATGCATTCTAAGAATCTCTCATACTCGTTTCATCACCTGGCAGTATTTCCCTTTTCCTGTGGTTATAATTATGAGACAACCTTTCATAAATTGAATATGGCCTTACCAATGACAATTTTTATTAATTTGGCTCCTTCAAGTTTTTCAAAGTAATTTATTTCAAATGTCCAATTGCTTTGGATAGATTAAAAATAAATGGCAAGTGGCAACAGAACTCATTTCTCACCCATGCCAGATATTTTAATTATTTAAACAGCTTCTCTCTGAAGATTTCCCTTCATTAGTGTGCTGTGTTTTTGTAGCCAGATCACTCTGCTCTAGGATTTGTGAAAGGCAGAATTCTGTACATTGTGCGTCTCACAGAAAGTTTGTGCTGGCACAGTCAATAAAAATAAATAAACAAAAAACTAATAAAACCTACTCCAGATATTTCTCTTGATTAATCTCTCTTTCCTTTCTTCAGTATTATGGCAATGCCACCACTTCTAATGCAAATACTATTTTTGTTTCTTTTTATGCTTCCTTTGTTTCTGTTCATTTTATGGTGACTTGTATTATTCTAGCTCTTGTGAAGAAAGGACAGAATCTCTCTGGATATGGCTAGTGACAGAAAGTAATTTTTTGCTCTCTGTTTCCTTGGGCTCAATTAACAAATCCTGGGTGGAGCTTTCATAGAAACAAGACTCACCCATGAGGGAGTCCTACATGACCATCTCTCCCCGCTGCCTCCATAGTCATGCACAAGCAGCAGCTTCTTCCCCTTGCGCTCCATGGCCAAGGAAGAGCCCCTTGCACAACTCCCCTTCCCATGAATAAAATGATGGACAGATCAAATCTTCAGGCTGAAGAAGAGAATCAAATCTGGGAGAAGCTCCATTGCACTGGCTTCACTGGTCAGCGATGTCTCCTGTTTCAGCTCTACAAGGCCCATGTCAAGCTGTTTCAAACATACTAAATTTCTTCACAAAGCAAAACGCAGTAGCTGCCCTTTAAGACATCATCTGCATGTGTTAACCCCGAAGAGGCTCTAAGAGCCTTCCTCTGTGTGGGAGAAGAAAATTTCAAAAATAACCTTCCAAAAGTTTCCTCTTTTGACATAGACTATGGTGCATGACAAAAAGATTACCTTTTCTGAAGCTTGTAGTTTTATTAGCCTTCATTGCCCTTTACTCTGGGGACTAAAGACAGCTAATTTTCAGGCTAAAGTCCATGTGAAAATCTTCAGCAGAAACTTCATGTTGATACAAGAACTACAGAATCCATGTTTAGAAACGATGACACCAACCAAGAAACTGAATTGAATGAAATATTTCTGAAGACGCAGCTGAACAATGATAAAGGTCATAAGAAACTTTCTCGTAGCATTTTTCAAGGGAATCCTTGTAATTCAGCATAAGTTTAAAATACACTCATTGAAATACAGTGCTATATCCCACAAATGGCCAGACTGTCAAACTTGGGTGGAAAACTTGTCACTAATGACTCTGAATGTAGGGAAAATGATGGATCTGATTGGAGCCTTTGTAACTGCTTGGTGCAAGGGCACATAGGTATGAATGTGAATCAGTCATGAATAGGTTCATTCTTTTGTCCTCCGTGCACTGAGAACTCACTCATTTGCAGTTTCTGTCCATCATTTTTTTCAGAAATCAGCCAAATTAAAGTCTGGGGATAGGAGTGCATCTCCTCAGCTGAGGTCACGTGCTGCAACTTTGCTTTCTGTTTTGCGGGACATCAAAGGAAGGGAAGGAGAAGGGAAGGGTGGACTTCCAATTCATGGAGAGACTGCATGTATCCCCTTTAGATTATTTTATACCAGTACTTGAAAACCTACATATTTGTTTACTTGGAACTCATTGATTTGAACAACAATAGGAATTCATTTATCCACTGAGTCTGAAAATAAAAACATTTCAAGCCATGTGGAGGGACCCTAGTCAAGCAGGGCGACTGGAGATAGAAGGGAGTGGTTAATTTATTTTGTATCCAAGATATTCTGAAATTGTCCATACACATAGCAGGAACCTTGCATTAAAAATGATCTCCTGATTTTCAGCTTCCACGTATAGATGTCCCGCAGTATATTAGTTCAGAGATAGAAAATAATAAGATCAGAGGATGAAAAATATAATTCACTTTTTTATATTTCTTTTGAAAAGATGAAAATCACTGTGAATTATTGTGAATATACATGGTCAACTTCAAGCATGATTTGCTTGTTTTATTTTTGTAAATTAACAACAATGTATATTTTTAAATTGTGTAATATTTTCTAAATATCTCAGTGATTTTTTCACATTAACTGACATTTAAATAAAGGCTCTTTTTGACATACATGTCATTACACTTGAATAAGTGGAGATGGACAATTTTTTTCTGACAAATTCACCCAGCAACCTGGTAACAAACATGGGAAGCTAGGAGTTTGGACTCTTGCTCTCCCTCCTAGGGTATTCTAAGTATAAGAAAAAATTAAAGTGATCTATGATAATTTCTGTCCCTGAGAATGACTGAAATTAATGAAAGGGGTCTTTTCTTCTTTTTGTTTGCTTTGTATAGTAGCATCTGTTTTTATTTGGTCAAGATTGTAGGACAACAAGTGCATTCAACTGTGGAAATGGTCTTTGAGATTTTCTGTGGGGAGAACAGTAATCCCCATTTCCCATCTACAAATCCTAAACTGATCCTACCTGGCAGTATTTCCTACTTAATGTAAACAAATCCACCTTTATTTAGAAGCCTCCTGACTCTTCTTGACTTTTACAGCAGGTTTTATGGCTATTCAACATCTGTTTCAGTGGGACCTTGTTTTGACACATTCAGTCCCTCAAAAGAAAGTTCTGCTGGAACACTGTGATACAGTATACAAATGCTCATTGAGTATTAGTGTATTTTTGCTCATCTTTCTTGGAGAAACCTGTACAGCTGGCACAGCATTGTGGACATGTTTGGCATGTGAATTGGAGATCCTCAAGAAATCCTGAGTTCTCTGAGCTCGAGAAGGCAATGTTATTTTTGCAACAATAGAAATCTAAACACAACAATGTAACTTGAGTTAGTCACAACACTTTGGAAATTTTTGCTTGCTTTCTTTTGTCAAAACTTAATGAAAACCTTTAATTAGCGTGTTCGACTTCTCATCACAAACAGGACACATACTTAGACTACCGATGGGGGTATTTGATTGTAGGAAATTTTTACCTCACTGAACGAACTCAATCATGAAATATTGATGGATGTGAGTCAAATATTTTTTCCTGTAGTTCTTGGGTACTTTACTGGTTTTTTTTACATACTCTGCATTTGACACAAGTTCTGAAAGCTGTAGAAACTGATTTTTGTTTGCTTAGGTCTTTGTTTTTAGCAGCAAGGTTTGTATGAGTTTAAAAAGTCAAAATTGAAAGTACACTGTAGTTCAGCCACAAGAAGAATGCTTTACAGTGCCTTATATTTTGTTTGCTTGTTAGTTATACTTCTTACATCTAAGTTATTTCATTGTACTTTCCTAGATTTCAGAATGAGACAACATAATATTAAGAATCCTATGTTTGATTTTATTTTTTTAAATTAATTTCTCTCTGGCAAAATGAAGCAAGCCCGCTTATCCCAACAGGCAGGAACATGGGCATGTTCCTGCTCCATAACTGGAATATAGGTTTGGTCATATTTGGCAGACTCTAGACAGAAGCCCTTTCACAAACAGATATTTATCTGATGTACATTATCTAGAGGCAGGCTATGAAAATACACAGTGATTTAAAATGACTGTTACCATGAAAGAATTTCTGAAGGACTAGCATTTTGTGACATGAATTCACTAAACAAATACTGACTAAATTTTGTGGCTTTTATTCTTGTAAATAATGCCTTGAGAAAGCAAAACCTTGTTTTTACATTCATTGCCTGTGTATTCGGACTGGTTTTCAATTAGCCAAATATTTAAGGATGTTATGTAAATTAAAAAGACATTGAAAATTAAATGAAATTAAAAAGATATTAAAATACAGAGAGAATAAATAAACTCCAGTATAATAAAGATTCAATAATGTTGGTTAAAATGTCAATTGCAAAGACAATATTGATTAAATATTTATTTTTTTCTGCTTGGAAAAGAGTAGGTTTATGCCATTGTATCATTCAAAAATGAGGAAGCTCTTCTTAACTACTAATCATAGAAAGTTTGTTAAGTAACAACTACCAAAGTTTAAAAAAATACCATTTCATTTGACAGATTAAAAAGTGAACAGATTAACTTTTCCAAGACTAAAGAATGTCTCCTTTAATGAAATGGTTAGAATGTTAAAGCAGAAATTATGCCTTATTTTTATGACTTCTTGTGTCTTTTTTTAGTCTGAGAGCATTCAGTGAGCAGTAAACAGAACTACTCACTGGAACAACTCATTGGTCACCTCATTGGAATAAATATTACGAGATACAGAATATTGCCCATCACTTGAAGACTTTAAATCAAAATGTTATTTTGTTTTAAAAGATTCCTTCCTCAAATCACAGTCCTATGTCTTTGGTTGTGCTTGAAGTTACTTGAGATATTCACGAGATTTCCAAGCTTTTTTCTAGATTTCACAATAAACACTCCATGAACAAATGAACACATCATGAAACAACATGGCTTAACTTCCACACAAAAGTAACTTTAGGTTGCAAACAAAAGAAATTACATTCTTCTAATGAGTGTAAAATTAGTTGTTAATGAGTTAGCACAAGTATCTCTCTTCACTTGATATGAGAAGCTTTTAGTTTTCAGGCTAGTTTTATCAAAAAATGTTCACTATAATGTCATAAAAGGATAAGTTGGTATTTTATGTGATAAATTAAAGCAAATTTGATAATACCTATATAAACATGGTAGGGTCATAGCAACAATTCTCTTTCAAAATAACAGGCATTTAAGACATGTTTTCTGCTCTAGAATTAGAGAAATGGTCCCAAACTCGTCACCTGTCCAATTTCCTATTTCAAATGTCTTCAAAACATTCATATTTCTAAAAAAATAAATCTAATAACCAATTACCATCTATACCTGGCATGAAACCTCCACTACAGTACTGTCTTCAAAACAATTCAGAAAGTCAGAACTTGAATCCTGAACTTTATCAAGTGCCTTTGAATGGAGGGGGAGCAACTGGCATCTCTTCTTGGAGAAATTTGGTTTTAATGTGGGTTCTGTCACTCGTCTGATCAATGGCCTTGAACATACTTGAGCCTATTCACCTCCGTGCACTGGTTACCTTGGCACTTTTGAAACATATATTCCTAGCAGCACAAATTTGCTTTTTCATGATACCTGACACTGTGCAAACATATGCTGATCTACAGGAGAATAATTGCACTTTGATATTTTTTAAATATTTCACCTCTCTTCCTTACTTTAGTTTTCTGGATTAAATGCTATTTGGAAAAGGTAAACTAGTGTCACAACATAAAATTAAAAAAAAAAAAAAAAAATTTTAAAATTAGGAGAAAAACCCTTGTCTGAAGATAATGCCTTTAAAAATATTGACAATCCCAAGAGTAATTGATTTTACTTTTTCAGAGACAGTTTACCTTTGCAATGTTACAAATCCAAGAAGTCTTCCTTCAGAGTGAAAAGAAATAGTTCAAAAGAGCCAGACAAGCTGGTAACAGCACATGCATTCCCAAATGTTATGTCCCACCCTCCCTTCCAAGACATCTGAGAGATTGAGTATGTTCCTTTCTCCTTTAAGATCAATATCATCAATCAAACTAACATGGAAACAAACTTAGAAACCCAAGTGCTTGAGCTGTCTCCCAGCAAATACACTACATTTTTTTAAACTGACCAGAAATGAGTTGGCAGAAATTACCGACTTACTTTAAGGCTGTGAAAGAGCAGGAGGTTTGTTAAGTATTAATGAATTCCATGTCCTTTTGGAATGATGCAGCAAAAAAATCTATCTCAGCTGAAGCTGTAAAATTAAAAAATATTTATTGCCAAAAGCCTGGAAAAACTCTTGCACTTTTTAAGCCACTGTTTATTGTATTTATTAGTCAGTAGTAACCATCATCTCCAGTTTGTAAATTAAAAATTATGTTTTTTCCTAGATTTCATTATAAATCGTCCATAAACAAATGAACACGTGATGAAGTTACATAAATAGTTTTCCCTAATTGTTTTATTTTTAATTGGTAATCTAGTTTTCCTTACTACAAAAATTATACAAGGTTTCTGTTTTATAATTGGAATATTAAGGGGGCTCTTGGCTGGAGATGGAAGAGGTGCTGAATAAGCTGAAATGAGCTGATTAGGAAATCCCAGTGAGGCTGGAAAATGGAAAGCTGAGTCATGTCTCCTACAACTGTTCTACTGTATGAAGGGGAAAACATTTTGCCTAACTGTAGGTAGCTAAAAGTCTGTTGTCTGGGCCTGAGTTAATCATCCCAAACCCCATTCTGAAGTTAGTGGAGAAAAAGAGGAATCTCTAAAATTTTGTTCTGCTGACCTGCTTTGGATGCCCCTCTTGAAAGAATACCTCTGTTTTCTTTTCAGCGACTAGAGTGGGAGACAAATTTATTTGCATTAGGCAGCAGTTTTCTATATGAATCTTGTTCCATGTTTGCATTACATACTAAAGTATCACATAGTTCTTGTGGTCAAGGCCAGAATGAAAACCAAGGCATTTCATACCTACTGTTTCCTGCACTCTGCCAAAAATGGTAGTATGTATTTACATTACATTACATGCAATGACATCCAATTTGTTATACCACCTGACAGTGAATCATTTTGACCCCTCTTTGTGTCATAAAGCTCCCGGAAGCCCAGAGAGGTTTAGTCACTTGTCATTTAATAAAAAACACTGAAGAATTCAGATGTTCATGGAAGTCTGCCTTGAGAACCTGAGCCCCAAGGAGAAATGCAGCAAGGATACAGTGAAGGATGTCTGCCACTAATCTGCCACCAGGAAGGGCACGCACATGAAAGGGAAAAAAGAAAAAATCCTGTTAGTTGCTCTCGATGCACAGGACTAGACATTTTAGGGCAACTAGGAAGCACGCAGAAAAGCGGAGAGGATACAGGAAAGAGGGAAGAAGTGTGACCAAGACCTCAAATGCCCCACTGGCTGGGGAAGCTTGACCCATCTCTATTCCTCATCCTGTTTTAATTAAATGGGGATCAACATCTTCACTTTTCAGGAAGAAAGTGGGGAAGAAATAAGGAAAGTTTCAATACTCAGAAGATGATGAAGGAGTGGTGTGATATGTGGCCTGGTCTGTGTTCTGAAAGCAGGAAAGCATCTAAAGTTCTTGGAAAAAAACCCTGAATTTGGTGCTGAACTGGACCTAAACGAACAGTTCTGGGATCACTTTTAAATGCAGAAGCCTCATACTAGAATGACTAACAATCATGAATACTGTTGTTATTCTGATTAACATTTTGTCACTCCCCTAAGCTAAGTTCATAAAGGAGTTGGCAGTAATTTGGGGGGAAAACAGGAAGATTGATTGCAGTCTCTTTGTACTAGGTGACTGTGACCAAAATGTATTTTATAACTGTTCACATTAAATGGCTGCAATGAAACGTATTAAAACTTGTTTTGAAAAATAAAGGCAGTTTATTGAGGGTGGTAGAAAAAACACAGAAGCTTTAGCCAGGTTTTGCTATGGGAAAAAGTAAGCAAAACCTGGTGAAGGGCCTGGAGCGCAAGACTGGATTACAAATAAAAGCAAAACCCACCAGTAATGGAGGCCAGGGATCAAACCAAATAAAAAATAGGAATTGATTTTCCTCTAAAACTCTGAAATAGACCCAGAAGAATTAGAATTTTCGTATTCATGTTTTATAGAATCATAGAATCACTTACTTTGGAAGAGACCTTTAAGATCATGGAGTCCAACCATCAACCTAACACTGCCAAAAACACCACTAAACTATGTCCCTCCACACCACATCTGCCCGTCTGTTAAATACCTCCAGGGATGGTGACTCCACCAATTCCCTGGGAAGCCTGTTCCAATGTTTGATAACCCTTTCAGTGAATAAATTTTTAGTAATATCCAGTCTAAACCTCCCATGGCACAACTTGAGGCAGTTTCCTCTTCTCCTATTGCTTGTTGCTTGGGAGAAAAGTCTGACCCCCACCTCTCCACAACCTCCTCTCAGGTAGCAATAAAGTCTTCTCTCAGGAGAGCAATAAGGTCTCCTCTCAGCCTCCTTTTCTCCAGGCTAAACCACCCCAGTTCCCTCAGCCGCTCCTCATAATACTTGTTCTCTAGACCTCTCACCTGCTTCGCTGCCCTTCTCTGGACACACTCCAGCACCTCAATGTCTTTCTTGTAGTGAGGGTCTCAAAATTGAACACAGTATTTGAGGTGGGGCCTCACCAGTGCTGAGTACAGGGGGATGATCACTTCCCTAGTCCTGCTGGCCACAGTATTTCTGATACAAGCCAGGATGCTGTTGGCCTTCTTGGTCAGCTGGACACACTGCTGGGTCATACGTTATGAGAGATTGCATGTAGCAAATTCTCTTAATATGTTCTCTGAATTTCCCATTTGCGAGGCAGAAAATATTCCATAGGTTAGGGCTTTTCAAGTTGTATGTGGTGTTCATTTATTTTATGCCCACTTATAACTAACACAAAATTAATTTACATGTCCTTCTATTTAAAGCTATGGGGACATACATTGATAAATTTTCTGATTCAAACCTCATTTGAAAATCTGTTAAATCATTTTGCTTTGAATGAACATGGCCAGGGCAGAATGGGTTGTTCAATGGGGGGAGCAACAGTGGCTATCAGAGGTGCATTTTAACCAGGTTATCCAAACTCACCAGCCCAAAAGGAAGCCCAGAGAGATAGAGGTTGACCTGAGGTAAATTGCTGATGTAAATAGATGTAAGGCATAAAACATTCATATCTGCCCTTTAACTAGGCCTAATCTAACTACTTTTTTTGGCTTTCAACCCACCGAACAGAAAAAACAAGTGAAAATCTGCCCAGGATGTTCAGAATGCTAAGAAGTTAGCTGCCATGACAGGTTTTTATGTTGAGATTGAAAAAGCAATTTATTTCTGTGTACCACAGCAGCAGCGGTGCAGTGGGAATATCCAGGAGAGTTTGGAATTGCAGGGCCATGAATCACAGCATGCATTGAGCAGGGGATTCCTCTGTTTCTACTTTGACTGGTACCAAAAACAATGTTCCAAAGTCTAAGGTCACTCTCAGGAACTAGCAGAAAGTTGCTTTTGTGACCTACATGAGTAGATGAACGGGATGCTACTGCCAAAGGGATCAGGCTTTGTGGCTTTTATTTCCATAACTAACGCTGATTCTCTGGATTCATTTGACTTTCCCCATTTGTCCAGCTCAGGGCGTAGTCATGACAGCGTGCAATCCTTGTAGGAGCACAGAGGACAGGGAGGTGGAGGGAGATGGACCCTTCTGCCCCTCCTCAGTGTGGTCATGCAGATGCCAGGATACTTTATGAACTGGAGTGACCATTACAGAGATGTTCAGGCACTGAATTGCCAACTAGTACTGGACATGTCTGACTTCAAGCACAGATAACTTCCAGGAGTCACCTGTAGATGCAATAAGCTTTTGGATTTATGATATTTCATGTCAGCATATGTAAATTCTGATGATTAAAAAAAAGTAATAATCTTACCTGTTTTAACATCGCTACAGGCTTGTTATATCCCTTTATCAATCTTTCCCCAAAGTAGGAAAACTTCCAAATCTTCACAGTAAAACATTTAAAAAAACCCCAACTTTTCATTTTTCATTACTTTTTCATACTCTTGTTTTTCTTTTTTTTGGACAAAACAGTAAAAGCAAATCAGTCTGTGAAGCAGGAAGAAAACAAGGAACATAAAGTGAAGGTTTTTTTTCCAAGCCTCTGGTAGATTATCATGGGTATAAGAGGAAGATTTTTACATTCTGCAAAATAAAAACTGATTCTTCATACTCTTTGAGTGAAGAGCTTTAGCCTTGTTGCTTTGTTTTCTCTTCAATGACACTAGTTTTTCACAAAGACAGAGAAAGAGAGACCTTGTATACCCACACAGTGTCCTTATAGAGTTAATGAATTTTCTGGCATTGTTATTGCTTAGATGATTAAAATAACCATTTGAGCCCTTCACAGTGGGCTATTATCTCATTAATAGATTAAAAATAAAATGAGTTATTTTACCCTGATATCTACCAATATTCTTTGTTTTCTGTCTACATCTCTTTAGTTAGCATTTGTGTGGTATTTATTCTCTTGCAGGCAACACCAAAAAAAGGGAACTATAAATATCTTTCTCTCGTGCAACATGGTGTCTGAATTTTTATTGTATGTGCTAAACTTCAGAAAACTGCAAACCTGTTTATCCTTGTGGAACAGCTGTTTTTGAATGGCTCTGCAGGCTTGAGTGTATAAAAAGAGCTCTGTTGCACTTTAGGGATGAGATCCTGTGCTGCTTCTTACTATGACCTGTGTACTAGACCAGCTTGCCTGGAAAGGGACAGCCAAGGTAGCATTCAAATATCAATTCAGTTCTCTGTCTCCTGGGTTGTTCTTAAATCTTGTTAATTCCCACAACACTGAGCCAAATGGAGCTGCCCAAAACAAGAGGTTGCCTCATGAGTTTCTTGGAAAGTCTACAATAGTCTGCCCTGCAACCTGCCTGACCCCAATCAACAGGCTCCCTGTTCTGGGAATTGAGTGTTAAGAATCGGACTTATTTCCTGCAGTTTTTACTCAGACTAGGTCTTACCCCAGAGAGATAAAGCTCTTGTAACACTTTAAAAAAAATAAATTAAAAAAATTATGTAAACACAGGATACAAAGAGCAAATAAAGAACAATGCATTTTGAATGAGACAAAAGGAACACATGCATATAATTGTTAGTCATTAAAAGATGCATTTATTTAAAGGGAAGTCTCCAGCCACTCTTCTGAAAATAAGTGACAGGCAATCAAATCTACTAGGAGAGAAATCTTTCCTAATTTGCAGATTAGCTCAGTTCAGTTGGCCTTGTATAGAGATCATCTAGTGTTGTACCTGCTGTCCTGTTGTTCCCCAAAATACCACAAGTCTTCATCAAGTCCCATTTTACATCTGCTGGCAGCTTGTGGGTACTTTTGACTATCTCAAATCATCTGGATGCCTGTATGTGGGCAGCTGAATGGAGCCCTGCAAGTGGGATCCCACTCTGGACAAAGATGTTTAAACAAAGGTGTCCAGGTGGGCAGTACAGGCAGTAGAGATCTAGACAGCAGACAGTTGGGTCTAGAAAGCTTACCTGCTGCTAGAGGCTTGAATCAGTTTCCTAAATGTAGGTGTCCAGTGCCATTTATCATGCTCTTTCACACTTGAAAAATTTGCACAAAGCTGTTAGATGTGAACTAGGACCTACAAGAGGCCAGTATCTTTCCAGAATAGTAGGTGGAAACCACACACGATGTGCTTGTGTGTTTCATAAGGTACTAAACAGCTGAACTGTGCCTTGTGTGTCTACAGTGTGTTGACTCCTCCTCTAGTTTCAATTGACTGTATTGACTTAATTGACTTAATTGGCTCAGTAATACAATTTATACATTCAGGTCATGTATAGACACTCAAATATGTCTTAACATAGACCCTCATCCCACTGTACACATTCTGTCAAGGTCTTCTGGCTTCTGCAAAGGGAAATGTAAGTACAAGTTTAATCAATAAGAACACCATATTGCCATTCTTTCAATTCATTATTTTACCTCTTAAGCTTATTTGTTAAAGTACACAAGTCTGTTTTCCACTTTTTGTTTCTGATGTCTAATGGTTGCACAGGTTTATTCTGCTGTTTTACTTCTCGCTAGCCAGCTGATAAGATCAAGCCTATGTGGGCTACAACTCTATTCTTTATATATTGCTCTGTACAAAATTAAGAAAATATCATCCTTAGGGAACTGTTAGAACAGATCAAAATTTAAAAGTATGCAAAGGCAATATTTTAAGACTAGCCTGAAACTTGTAAAGTGTATTTCTTTCAAAAGAAAGAATAAGAAGAGATATGTCTCATAACTCGAGGATGTCATGCTCTGGAGCATTCACTAAGAAGGTTCACAAAAAAAGATGACCTTTGGACACTTTACAATGTAAAGCTACTCATAGTTTAATACTATTTCACAGATTCTGTTAAACCCTGAAAAAGGACTAAGGACTGGTGCACTGTAAAAGATGACTGAAGATGAAGCTGGATTTCCTAATCAGACTTACTATGAGGATCATTTCAAGCAAAACAGTAAGATGACGATTTTTATCTTCCAAAATTTCAGATAGGTAATCTCATCAAATCCATGGGCAAAACTCTAGCATCTGAACCATATTGCCAACTCAATGTCATTGGAGGTGAGATTTCATGAACAGGAAAATACAGAATAAAACTTTCCCTTGCAAAAATCTTACAAGTAACAACCAAGTACAGCCAGTTAAGTGTCATTTCAGTACGTCTGTCCAGAGTATGTATTTGTTAGAAATATAATTGAGATTTTACAGACACATATTTCTGGGTTTTCTTTTTTTTTAATTGGCTGCAACAGTTCACTAGAGTAATGGTCATAGTCTTGAATTACATTATGGAAGGTAATTTCCATAGCATAGTGATATACTCCATTCTGTAATCAATGATTTGATGAGTTCCATAAGAAAAACTAACAAATGGCTTTGAATAAAGACAAGTAAACATGACAAAACACAGGTAGGGTTGTGGTGTTGGTTGTTTGCTTTTTTTCTAATAAGGTTAAAACTGATAGGAAAAATACAGCTAAGCACAATATGGGTGTGTTTCACAAGGCAATAGTTGCACCATGGTATCTCTCTCACTGCCTGCTTGGTGTGCCTGCAAATCATCATCCTATACTTGAAAAATCTTGTTTTGGAAGATTTAGAAACATTTCTTTTTCTGTTTGCTGCTGTCTTCTTTAAAAGAACAAGAGATACTAAACAGAAAAGGTGCTTGTATACTGACAGATATGTACCAGAGGAAACAAGAGAAGGAGCCAAATAGTGGACTAATGCAAATACATTTGTGTTTTCTCTTAAATATTTCCATTTAACCCTGTTGGTAGTTTCCTTCTTCAATCACTAAGCAATATCTTCCTTTCAGTCTTATTCCACTTTTGTTAATTACAAAGTGGTTTTTTACCCTAGTGTAAACTCTGTGTGCTTTAATTTCTTTACACAGTTCTTTCTTTTCTAAAGTTCTATTACACATACGCTTAAAAGCGTGATGTTTACAAAATGAACTTCTTTCCTTACTGTTTAGTAGGCAGTTAGGAAGCTTACTTGTTTTCTCATGCTTGTACCATAAAATCAAATTAATTCAATGCTCTGTTTTCCTTTTAAACGATCACCTACAGGATAAGAAACGGTGTTATCTCTAAGGAATCTCTGTTCATTTACAGTTTGATGCAGCTGTGTGCACTTGAAAAGCTGATTTTAAAGTTTTTCCATTTGATCCCTATTTGTGTCAATTCTCAGATTACTGTATAACATGTACTGTAATTCTCATCTTCCTGACAGCAAGGAAAAATTTTAAGGATATTAAAAATAGTTGTATTCTGATCAACAAAGGGAATCAGGAAGGACTGGCTTGTTGCACGTAAGAAAAGATGTAAAAAACATAGGCATATTTTATGTGCTGAAAAATGCATTCTAAGCAAGTGATCAATTAGCAGGAGAAATACCCTTAGCAGTCACTGGATGAGCGGTTCACAGGGTATCACTGTGAAAAAAGTAGGGAAAGTTTTGAACAGAAATAAAAGTGACCAAAACTGAACTGGGAATAACAATCTTCTTCCTGTCCTGTTGTTTGTCATGAGAAAAACATAACTTGTACTGCTGTGGGATTAAAAGAGTTTGTCTTGCTAGATCAACGACTGGAGAACTGAAGTGTGATAGAGAAGCATGAGATGTAAGTCTCAAGTTCCTTTTTTTTTTTCCTAACTTGAAGTAATTTACTATAAATGCCAAATGGTCTTTAACAGTGGATTGTGACTTGTGGTTTGACTCCTGGATCTACCCATGGTATGCTGGAAGCCTCTGAGAAATTAATTCCTCACTTTTTTTTCCCCGAGGTCTTGGAATACCCATTCTGTAATGTGAGGATTTTCAGAACACACAGATAGCGTTTACCATGTCCATTTATGAAACACTTCGACTTTTAGCACATGAAAGCACACTATTTTGGAAATTTTAATACCAAGAAATGTTAGAAATTGGAATCAGTTAATATAACCAGACTATCCTTACACATGGCCCTCCTCTGGACCTGCTCCAACAGGTCCATGTCCTTCTTGTGCTGAGAACTCCAGAGCTGGACACAGTATTGCAGGTGGGGTCTCACCAGAGCAGAGTACATGGCGAGAATCACCTCCCTTGGCCGGCTGGTCACACTTCTTTTGATGCAGCCCAGGATATGAATGGCCTTCTGGGTTGCAAGTGCACGTTGCTGGCTCATCAACCAACACCCCTAAGTCCTTCTCCTCAGGGCTGCTCTCAATCCATTCCCTGCCCAGCCTGTATCTGTGTTTGGGATTGCCCCGACCCAGGTGCAGGGGGGAAAATACACCCCAGTCGCAGTGTCTCCCAGGCTTGCTTTGGTTTCAATTTACAAGTATTCTGAAAAGCTGGTCTGGAAAACACCTTACTTAGAATTGTTGCTTTTGGAAAGGAGCATGCTTTGTGGTTGTCAGATCCAATTAAGATCATCACAGACTGCACAAATCAGAATTAAAAAACAACAGCTTAATACAGTGAAGGCTTAAGTTCTTGACTGCAAAGTAGGAAACTGGTGTAAGAAATGCACACCAAAAAGAGACTGTATATTTTGATATCTGAACCAAAAGCCTGTAACCTGTCATTTAGGTTGTTTCTTAAAAGTAGCTTCCTAGAGCTGACTTAATCTGAGCTACCTTTATTCTAACTATTGTTGAGGACAATTAGAGTGCCATACTATATCGATTAACACTTAAGGAATTCCTGTTCCTTCCAGTTTTTCTTTCTTCCTTAATAGATTAAATTATCAAAACTTGCAATTTTATTAGTTTGATTTTACAATCCTGTAAAAAAAAATGTAATGTAATACAGTGTCTAACTGAGCAGAAATATACATACCACATCTGTCGTAAGTTGATTTCTTATATCAAGATCCTCTTCCTAGCAGTGAAAGATGATACACTTGAAATCCTTCTGACTGTCCTATTTCCAGACAATTTGTCTTAACCTACAAAACTGTTTAAGTCTTCCTGTAACTGGGAATTGTAATATTACAAAATATATATACTATACACAATTTTTGTCCTTTTGTGATACAAAATATTTTCATTTCTAGAGAGATCCCATGAAGTATAATAATACAAATGAGAACTTTACTGCCAGCTTAAGTGCCTCGCTTTCCTTTTTTTTTTTTGTGATTTGAAGAAGTTAAGGCTCTCAGACGTTCCCTCTGACACATGCAGCAGTTTGGCAGCACACTGTTCCATAAGGCCTTGATTTGATTTCAAGTCCACTCAACTGTAAGCTGTTGACACTACCTCTTTCTGCCATCCAAGACATCGACAACATATTCTTCACTTTGTGAACTCTAGTTTAACAAATTTGAATTAGTGGTTTTATTTTCACTAGAGAACATAGCTAAACGAGCAAGAGTTTTATTCCCTGATCCCTACAATGGTATAATATCCCCATTATATGACAAAAACTGCTGCTTGCAAAAGGTTAGCATTTTTGCTAAAAGAGAAGAAAAGAAAAAGAATGCAAAAGCCTCATCCTATTTCTTTCTTTCCATCCCTATTTGGAATAATCCTTTCTAAACCTGCTGTTTGATGCATTGATGCAAAATTCAAATATGTTGTCAAAATTGAATAAGCTTATTCTACCTGTTAAATTTGTTAGACATGCTTATTTCCTGGCTGGTTTGGGGGTTTTAATGCAGAAGTCCCGATTTTTATAATGGCAGTTATAATATTGCTGAAACCTGGGACAACAGTATGCCAAGCCTGTTAAGAAAATTCTAGTCCTAGGCACTGGATAGGTAATATTGGCATCACCTGTAGGAAAGCATGTTGTGTTCCTTCATCCTTCCTCTGCAGTTATACTCTTGAGTGAAGTGCTTCACCTGGTCCTGGTTGCCATTTGGATACTTTAAAATCAGACTCACCTCTCTCAATGTTTCTACAACAAAATTTCCATGGGTCTTCCATGATCTTCCCAGCTGTTGCTTAAAATAGAAATATTGAATGTAGGCAGGAGTCTACATTCATTTGACCAGTCTCTGGAAAATATTTCCTGTATTAATTAGTTGAAAATGTAAGAAGTTGAAGCAGAAAAAGCCCTATACTTGCAGTAGATCCTCCCTTTGCTTCTGCATTGTGACTCAAGGGGATATGGCAGTATCTCTTGCTCAAATCTAAGGTGTGAGATAACACATGCAACACACTAATTAGAGCACAATATTTATCCTAGGCATTGGATTTGCATCAGTGATGATGAATTGTTAGCTTCCTGGTATCTCTGCAGATCATGGACTTCAGCCCCATTCATACTGTTATTATTTTTATGTAAGGACTGTAATAGCAGCAAGGGAAATCCAAGTGCTTTCAGACTGCAGTAACACCTAATTCTAACTTACTCCACCTGTCCAATGATCTAAGCTCACATTTTAGCAGTGATTTCATATAGCTAAGCAGCCACCAGTTGGGGTTATGGAAAAAAAATGTTTGAACAATTTTTTTACTTGGGGTAGGCTTACTTAACAATACAGAGACATAAACTCTGGCTTGTCAGTGAAATCGGGCCTTCCCTGCACATTTGTGTTTTCAAGAAAAGGTGAAGGAGGAGAAAAAAGTCCCATGCTTCTTCCTGGCCTTCCGTGCAAAAGCCTCTTGGTAAGGAGATTTGGTGATTTCTTTTTCATATGTGAATCCATTATGAATTTGTGTGGATGCCTTTGGTTTGTAGAAATAGCTTTGCTGCATATGTTGCAAGTATTCATTTTGTAAATGCATGACCCCGCAGGGTTTTCCAGATGTCTTGTATTCAGTTCTCTTCTCCTAGGTTTAGGGCCAGCACCTAAGCGTAGGTAAAGTTGCGTGACTTAAATCTCACTTTTAGTTGTCACAGGCCTGTGGCGTACAATATCCCTGTATGCCGTATTGACTCACTGCAGGATGCTTAGAAGGTGAGACTTGCATTGCAGAGCTTCACAATATTGCAAAAAGCTCTATCTACACAACCTTGATAGTTTCATTATCCAAGATCTGTGACTATTTTTCTGTAAAATACCATGTACTATGTATATCAATCCAAACTCAATGATTAGGAAAACACAGGTTTCTCCTCCTGCCTGTTATCACAGTTGCCTCTAATTAAACCCACACTGTTTGAACCTACTGAGTACTGTCCCGTATCATTTGATCACCTAGACACTTGTGTCCTTTCATTAGTTTTGTGGTCACCTGCTTTCTTAATCTGCTACTCCTTTTAACCTTTTCCAGTTTAAAGGCAGGCTAAAAGATGCAAGGATGGCTAATTTAGGTCCCAATTAAGTCTAGCTTCCTTCGATTCCTGTGGAGTAGTGATCGCTCATTAACGTCTCTTTCATCTTGACCTTTATACCTCCCTTAGGTGTTAACCCAGAAAAGGGATCTTTGGGCAGAGATGCGTCGGCCTGTGTGAATTCTGCGGTGAGAGGTAGAGAATATTGTTCCACTGAAGCTATAATGCTAGAACAATATGGCATGCACAGGTCCTTGCAGAAAAGGCTGAGACACTAAAATAACAATGGAGATATGATTTTCTTAAGGAACAAAAATGGTGGGAAGATAGTTCGTCAGGCAGCATAATAGGAAATGTTCTTTAAGGTGATTTTTGTCATTAGCGGCCATATGTTATTTTAAAAAGTCTTAGAAACTCCATCGTTCCATAACACATTATGAAATTATATCATATATCTATAGCATTTGATTTCTGTGTAAACAGAATAGCAAAAATCCACAGAAATGCTTCTACCATGAAATGAAGATTGCTGGGCCAGCTTGGGTGAGGGCACTGTTCTGAAAATATTCGTCATGGTTGACTCAGACTTGGTGGGGTTGTGTGCCAAGCCTCGGTAGTTTGGATTTAACATTGAAAGGAAGTGTTGAAAGCAAGGTAGCATACCTCTTTTTAAACCAGATTATGCTCCAGAAAATACTTAACTGTCTGGATATGTAGAAATATTTGCTGATGTCTGATATCTTTGCAATATGATCTGGCATCAAATGATTCCTCAAAAATTATTTAATTATTTTTGAACAGTCATCCCAAAACTTTGTGTGTTCATTTTTTGACAAAACACCAAAATAGCTGGAGAAACTAGAGGAAAGAGAATCTCAGAAAATTAAATTTCCAGTCATACTCAGCTTTTGACAAGCAATTACCAGGAATAATACATGAATTAAATAAACATAGTGAAAACATGATAACAGTTGCATATGCTGATGACTCTGAACTATTTTTGATCTGAAATTCACATACTGTGTTTTAAATATTAGCCCTTAGGACACGGAAGAATTCTATCTGACAGGGAGCATGGGGCGATGTTGTACAGTCAGTGTTACTAGTTAAATAAGTGTAATCATTTTAAAATTTAATTACTAATTTCAAAGGCAAGAGACACCTGAGCTAGGCAACTAATGTGTGGTTACACAGAGGAGCTTAAACTGGATCTGATCACAGATGGTTTATAAATGATGCAGTCCTGGAATTAAAAGTCATTATACAGTGAGTTTGTAGTGTTGCAATATGTACATATAATATTGTTTACATTAGTATTCAGAATATGATTATTGACTCTACTTGATAAATACTAAGCAACAATAAAGATGACCAACTCATCAATATAGAGGACAGGTTGTAATGAATGTAATATATTTTTCTGTCGACCTCTCATTTCAATTTAATTTCATATCCCAAATTGTGTTTCAAATTGTTTGTCTTACTCAAAGTTAAGGAAGTTTATCAACCCCAATCCCTTAGCTTTGGATAACAGCTTCTACTTGCTAGAATTCAGACAAGTTTTTCAGTTTTCAGTGTCTTCTTATTAATTTTCAGGGAACGCTATTAAGGCTTGTGACATCTGGTTTCAGGATCTGAGCCTGGAGTTAAGTTTATAAAACTGTATTTTTAGAAGCGGTACAAGAAAATTCTTTCCTAAAGCCTTTATTCATGAAGATTGGAAAAAGGATGCTATCCACTGTCAATAAAAGGCTGGTTACATTTTCATATTAAGGTGAAACTGATCTTAACAAAGAATGACACAGTCTAATGATTAACATTATGATACAAGATGTGGGAGTAAGAAAGAAGTCTTCAATCACATAAGGTAATGCACATAAAAATAAAATTAACTGTAAGCTAGAAAGGTTCACAATGCCCTGTTATATTCAGGAAAAGGAAAAATAGTGAGTAACTTCAGTTTATCTGTTCGAAGTAACATCAAGTACTATCTGGGTGATAATTTCTTGCTTATGGAATCATTTAGCATATTACAGGTGTAGGTGTACCTAGAGAGTATTCTATAACAATTTCCATAAACTCATTGAGAAATCTTTAATTGTTATATAAATCTGAAAAAGAAATTGCATGATTAGTTTAACAATAGGCAGGTTAATGAGTAAGAAGTAAACTGGAATTGGAACGTTTAATCACTAATGCACGTTTGTTGTAACAATTATTTTTATTGATGTCTGCTTTTTTGTTTAGCACTGACAAATGTCCCTCTATAAATTTGAAGGTCCCATGGCATGATTAAGAAAAGTATTGTCCATCAATTTTATCAGACAGTACATGATTTCAAAAGGCTGTTCAGTCAGTTTAAAAAAAAAACTCTTCTCAATGTAAATCCAGCTGCCTTAAAAGTTCTAAATAGATTGAAGGTTGTATTGAGAGTGTTTTATTTTGAAAAATTTTATGTTCTTCAGAGACTCAGGAATCTTGAGATTCTGAGACTCAGGATGTTTTGAAATTAATACCACTCATTCTCTATACTATCTTGCTACCTGAAAATTAAACTTCATGTTTGACCAATTAAAAATAGAAGGAAGGGAGTTAATAAAACTGCCTTTTCTGGAGTCATACAAGACTCAAGGTCAGTAGTATGAACAGTTCAGATGCTTTCATTAATTACTAGTTGGTGCCTTTGCTAACCAAAAATTGTGGTTCAGTATCTAATGATATCTGAAGTTGTTATAGACCATACTAGAGAAATACTAGAAAAAAAGTAAATTCCTTATTGATGTGGCTATAATATAGTTTAAATATAGCAAAGATATATTTTAATGACTAACTGTGAAATGTTTTAGGTCAAGATTCACCTTTTCTCTCTACCAGCATTTTTCCACCTGTCATTCACTGACTCTTCGATCTGCCTTTGTTCATGTTACGTGCTAAAAACTCTGATTATCGGAGCCTGTTGAGTATCTTCTTCCTGCAATACCTCACGTGTCTGGTGTAACCTTCACTAGCTCAATTGAAGACTATTGTTTCATGTCGTTATCAAGCTGTTAATTTGCAATTTTCTTGAAGACTTCTGTACTCGGTTGCACCATTGTAACACTGGACTTCTGTGTCCTTGGGACTTGCATGGCTTTTCTTGAGCATCCAGGTGCAGTTGTCAAGATTTCTGGCATTTGTTGCTATTGAAAAGCTCCTAGGTCAGTGAAATAGAGAGTTAGGGATTTTCTTTGGTGCTCTGATATACCACAAATATTCCTACAACACCCCATAGGTTACTGAGATTCTTTCTGTGAGCAACTGATTGCCACAATAACTTAGATGTCTGATGTAACTTGTCTAGATCTATTGACCTTGTCAACAGTACAAAGAGTTTAGCTGTTTAAGTGTTGATCTGTTGGCAAATTTTCTATATTTCTTCCACGAAGTTTTGTAAGATACTTCATTTTCTTACAAAAAGTGGATATGGTTTCCTTCAATGGCAGAAATACAATGGTTCAGTAGTAATTTGGATACTCACTGAATAGCCTGGAATTTCTAGGTTACTTTCAAATTCAGTATTTCCCTGTAATGACAGTCTCAGACAGATGGCTTTATCTTCACAGAAACATTTCAGCTTCTTACTGAAGGTAGTCACAGGACTCAGACTATTTTAATACTTTTATTTCATCTCTCTCCTGGTTCTATTTCTCCTCTCACTATTATAATGTGACCTCTAAGACACTGAGAAAATAAACAATATTGTTTCATTACGAACTCAAAATGTTACTGCAGGTCTCCTGGCTTTCATGTCTCTTGATTAAAGACTTGCTGAAGATTCTAACTGAGCAGACTGCAGATAAGTTCCCAAATATAGGTTGCTCTGATCATTCCCACAGTCCCTGTGTTCCTACCCAAAGATGAGGTGGTAGCTTGACTGGAATTACAGAACCTTGATGGCTATATTTGGTGTACAATGATGTTTGAGTGTACAGTTAAGACATTTTTCATGATCTTCCAGTTTAAAACACCAATGATTTAGAAAATGCTGAACTCTGTAAAAACAGACATGCATTTGGCTTAAATATAGCTGTGATCACTGCACATCACACAGGTTTTGTGACCTAGGCAACTGCTCATATTTTGCAACCTTATTCCTAGCATAGGAAAATAACAGTGACAACATCAAGACAAGAGTTTGTCACGTTCTGTAGCTAAAACAGGCAGGAAGAAAAGTGAAGGAAGCAGAATGGTGATTACTGTTGAAGTGCATACAGGATAAAGAAAGCATAAAAGCATTCTGAGGATTAACAATGCAGCTTTTAGGAAGACCTTTGAATTAATTCCTTTTAGCAGAAAACTCTCAAATCCTCAGCAAAGTGTGAACATTTCAGACTATATGAAAAAAAATTGAGAAACACAGAACTGATTTCAAAAGCTCCATAAATAGCTACCTAGAGAATAAGGTTAAATCCCATCAGAAACTAGAAGCTTGTAAGAAAAAATACAACTGTATGACTGACTGTCTTTGGAAGTCATGGGAAAAAATTGAAGCGAGATAAACAAGAAATTATCATTCCCTTTTGCTTTACTACCTACCAGCCACTGCTAGAGCTCATTTCTTATGGCTCCTACAATTGTTTTTAGACTGCTGTTTGCCAGAGTTTGGAAAAAAATGTTTTGAAAGAAAACAGTTTGAAATCTACTAAATCAACCAAAGTAAAAATGTAAATACTCGTTCATTAAACTGGAAAATGTAATTAGTTGATATAATGTTTTTCACCTGAAAAACATTAACTTCGGGTGTCTACCAGTAACAGTCACAATAAAGATGTTGAAGAAAAGGCATAAACAGTCCCTTGCTTGTACTGACACAAATTTCTTCCTTGTCTTTATATTTATTGAAAAGATTATGAGAAGACAGGAAATGTACATTCAGGACATGGTTTAAACACTTGGTTTCATTAAGCTAAGCAAACAGGAAGAGTAACATTATTGTAGTGCTGAATACATAGAGAAATGTATGTGTGTGTTTCTTACATGCGTATATATACGCTACTTGTAAGTTGTGGTAATTGTAATTTGAATTATAACAAAATCAGCAAACTATTTTAACGGCCACCATTTTAGTGGTAATAACACACGCATCCTTTGATTGT
Source organism: Burhinus bistriatus (assembly GCA_013397275.1). Lineage (NCBI taxonomy): Eukaryota > Metazoa > Chordata > Aves > Charadriiformes > Burhinidae > Burhinus > Burhinus bistriatus. The sequence goes on along the minus strand of VYXH01009898.1, from coordinate 29,448 downwards.
ACAGATGACTGCAGCATTTGGTTGCAAGGATTAGTCTAGAAGTAACTTACATGAAGGAGAGAGTGTGGTCCATCTTACCTTTCAGGTAGCATTAATTGCTTTACCATTGCTGCTAGCTAATTGCGGCTTGATTGACATGCACGGGCTCAAAGTCAGAGAGGAATGCAGTCTGTCCTCCTCAGGAGATGATGCACTTCACTGTGTCTGACTTAGAGTCCAGTGTTAACAGCTTTGCCTGGAGAGATCATCTAGATGAAATTTTGAAAAGAAATCTACACCCAAGTCATAGAATACCACAAGCATGATTACTTCACAGTTCTGTGAGGATTCATTTATATACCTAAAATCGAATAATTGGGTTTTTATGTGCTGTCTCTCCTACATTGTACTAAGCACTATCTAGTGTGTGAGACAGCTCCAGGTCATCCTCTACAAAGCACGACTGCGCTATTTGGATTACTTTAGTTCAGAGAACTAGTGGCTCTGTAGCTGTGCTCCCCTGGAGCTTATGTACGCAGAGGGTCTTGTGAGAAGGGTTGTCTCCATACCGGCAGTTAATCCAGGGAATAATAATGATAAAAAATAAACCCCAACGTAATCAATAGATTTATGCCACAGACGAACCTAATATTGTGAGAGTTCTTGCACAGTTTGTATACATGTAGTGGGTAGATCTCCTCCTGGAATGACAAGGCCTCTTCACAGTTCATGTCAAACGTAAATGAAGTTACTTGGGTTTGATTCACCCTCATTAAGCTTCTCTGCAAGGCTTTCATTATTAACTACCACGCATAATCATTCAGATTTTGTGTCTTCTTCCTACATCATATTTTTTTCTGTCAGAAATCCATGTGCGCAATGTGTGCGTTCTTTTTAGCTACAGGAAGAAAATACATCGTTCAGGAATGGAAAAATACCAAATTGTGTGATGTTAGTCGATATGCCTATCCAGCCTTCCATCCTCTATACCTCTTAATTCAGGATTTTACAAAACCATGTAGTCACAAACTCTCCGTCGCATCTCACTGCTGGGGTCCTGCTGTCTCACTGTTGGGGGCCTACGGATCCTCATATCTAATGGGCCAAAGTGATTTGCAACAGTATTCCCTTAACCAGCAGCCGGAGAAGTGGCACACCTGCTCTGCTGGAGAGCTGCCAGGAAACAGATGCAGCGCGATGCATTTCAGTGACATGGAACACGGTCACAGCAGCACATATAGTCTGTCCTCACAAGGAAAACAGGTGCTGTCTACAAGTTTAACCACCATCGTTAACAGATGTGAACTGGCATTTCACCGGCATAAATGTCATGACTTTTATTATCGTTGATCAAAACAAGCCCTGTTCTTGATTTGTTATGATGGTTGAGGGCTCACCCAATGTTTGCTGGCAGTCAGCCCACCTCTGCAATTCTGAGAGAGAGATGTGGGTGTGCACGAAATACAATGTTAGTCCAGAAATAAGTAACTTAATTACAGGGCTGAATTCTACAGGATTGATATTAAGCACAGCTCCCATTGAATCAGAAGTTATTTAACTGAAATAAGTTATCATTTTACGGTCCAAACAAAGACACGAGAGGACAAGACCTGAGCCCTGAAACTAAGCTGTCAGAGTGTTGCTCACGTAACCCACCAGACGAGTTCAGTATAGGTACAGTGCTTTATGTGACACCTACGTCCAAGAAAGCCACGGGTGACTCAAACTGCTTTCTCTCCTGGGCTCCCAAACTCTGTGTCCCAGGACTTCAGGTATTGGGAAAGAAAAGAGATGAAGTCTGGTCCGTGTAGGCATTCAAGTGTCTGACCGTATGGATGATATGATACATGCACATCACAGCATGGTATACATCTCTCTGCACAGGCCCTGCAGCAGAAGAGATTGCCGCACTCCAGGCACAGCACTGAATGGTTGATGGGTTGCATTGGCTGATGCGAAAGACAGAGCCCACGAGATAACTTTGCTCAATAAATATATCCTCCATGGTGCTACTCTGTGGAGCCCCTCTCTGAAGGTGGCTTCATGGGCAAAGCCACCTCCATTCCTCCCCTTGCACCTCAGTTACTAGCAGCTGACCTGTGCCATGCCTAGAGATCTAAGGGAGACACAACAAATGGACCTTCAACAGGTCACGCATGGTGCAGACAAGCGAGGTGTGACACCAGCTGCTAGAAGGAATGATTACTGGGAAATGGGAATTTGGAAAGGGGACAAATCTGCTTTGGAGTTGAATGGAATTGGGGATCCACAGAGATGCCTTTGATGCCAACACTAGGAATGCAGAAAGGGTGCTCCAGTACAGATAGTCCTTCCCCACAGAGCAGGATAGAGGTGGTCATTGATACCATGTTCAGAGCAACCTGAGATATGCAAATGGGACTGAAGAAGTATTCATTTTAATATCTTTTCAGCTTTTTACTGTGGTGCAAACCACTTATTTCTCAGACAGGAAGACTGTGATAGTGGAAAATGGCATTGCAGCCTGACTTCAGAGTACAAAAGATGGACCATATTATCCTAATTAACCATGAAGACAAAAAAAAAAAAGAAATCTGGATTCTATCTGTCTGTCTTTTAAAAAGAAAACTCACATGTTTAACAAGTGTATAAAATGCTCTCATTTACAAATCCTCACACCTAAGAGCTTCTCTAGCAAATTTGAGTGCTTAGAAGTTACAACCTTACTGATGAAACAGTGTGAATTAATAATATTAAGACCTAACTATAGATTAATTTTGAACATACAATTTTAAAGTTTCTGACCTGTGTGATAAGTGACTAGCAAGGCTTTTTAAAAGTTTTTATATAATTTGAAAAGGGATATCTAATTTAAAGCCATGAAATTTCATTCAGTGTAGAAGGCTGAAAACTCTCTAATTTAAGGAAATGTGATTTAAAACTAATTATGGTGAATAGAAAAATCAAGAGGGACACAAAGAGCTTCTTAATAGGTAGAAGGAAAAATACTGTTTGAGAAAGAATAATGTAACAGTCAGAAAGGAATTAATGAATAGGACAGGTACATACATGCCTAGAAATAGCTATTAATACCACAGAATTATGCACTACTCAGTCATTAACATCACATTGCACCTGGCATTTTAACAGGGAGATTTTAGTTCTTTGAGAAAAGAAATTACGGGCTCAATTATGGATCCAAGCCATGCTGAGAAGGGAGAAAGATAAATATTGTTTCACGGTTTGCTGGGAAGCCATATGCCTCTGGAAGGCACAAAAAAGTGGTCTGTTGCTACACCTGCAATAAACAAACCATGCTGATGGACCGGCCCATTCATGGAAAAATATGTTCTCCAGAGAAACTCATTAAACCTCTTTCTGAGCATAAGGAAACAATCTTAGATGTAAGAGAAGTTGTTCTTGCCCCTCTTCTGATGACTGCTCAGTGACGATCCTGCTCTACAAGAAGTAAAGGTAGTTCTGAGTGAAATTTCAGTGTAAATTATGTGAGATTAAGAACTGAAGATTCAGGTGGGCATCCTTGGAGCCCTGTAGGAGGCAGATCTATGTCCGGTTTTAGTCCAGTGGTGTCTGAGCTGGACATTTGGAGGCATTGGTTTGCCAAGGAGTGTTTTCAGAACAGGCAGCTTTGGTGATTTTATTAGACCACATGATGCTATTATCTTCAGATACATCTTCTTAGGCTGGTCACATTGAAAATACGTCCGTGATTTCAGTGATCAAGATCACACTGTGTGGTCTGTATCCGAGCTTTGCACTGATGCATCTAGATATGATTTTTGGAGCTCTGTGCCTTGCAAGCAATTCCTGATACTACCTTTAGCCTGCTTTCTTTTTGTAATGTAGAATGTATTTGTCTGATCCAACGATGCTTCACACTGCTCGTCCTTGGTATAGGCAAAACATTCCCTCTTACGGGCCCTATCTCTTCCCAGTAAATTTTTCATTAGTACTTTTTTACTTCTATATCATTCATCCACATATCTTAACTTCCATGTTATCCAACTTATTTTTCGGTTTACTTCTTACAAATACTCAATTCTTACTCAGAGTGCTTTTTTTTCTTTATTAAATAATTACAGATATTATGTATGCAATGAAGCATTATTTAAGCAATTTGGTATTATCTTTGTCATTTAATTTTTTCCTCCTACTCTCTTTTGCTCACATTTCCAGCTTTGTGAAATTTGCCTTTCTGAAATACTGAGAACACATATATTTTTGCACATAATAAATACAATTTTATTATGATCACATACAATCACAGAATTATTGTTATTAAAATGACATGTTGGTTTTATCTCTTTGAAGTACATCTTTAATAACTAAAATACTTCTAAGATATCAAATCTTTCTATTTGAATGTTAGTATCTGTTTTGTGTTTTTTATTCTTTTTTTTTTTAATCAAGTCAGGGTTGTTTTAGTAGTGATGACACAGGACTTCAGAATAAATTTTTCATTTTATGCTTCGGAAAGAGTTGCTCCTGTTGTTCTTTCCTTGTGACTAATCTATATTAGTCACCTGTGCTGTAAATTGTCAGTCAGAAAATGAATCCCTAAACATTCCAAGATCTAGCTTTCCGAAATGTCAATAACTCAGAAAACAAGCTATGATATTTTTTCAGGTAGAGTATAGCCTCCCCATTTTCAAAGTAGGGAACATGCATAACATAACAGTACTGTGAGAGAGCTTACCAAATTATGGCTCATATCTAAACCTAATTATTACATTTCCTGATTAACAAATGATATGGCGATCCCTGGGCTAAGTCAAAACAGTGGCTTTCATCTTTACTCCAGAACTATAAATGTGCTACTGTTGCTCTTCATATTTCCTGAAGTACAAATCCTCTCCACTATCAAGCCCTCTATAGTCTTAATTCTAGCATCACACTGTTTTTAAGTTGTAGTTCAAAGTATTTTTTCTGAATGACTGCCTTTTCCCTTGTAGAAAACAGGACATACAAGCTTTATCCTCACAAACCTTCAGACTTTCCCATGAGTTTGTCAGCCTCTCCCTGTAGGTGTCAAAGTCCATATCCTCAACCCCCTAATTCAGTAGTCATATAACATATAACTATATTCCCCCCAAAATATTAGCAAAGGTCTGTAAACTTCCAATATTTGCTTTTTGGCATGCTGAGAACTGCTCAGATCTGGACAGTACTGAGCAGCAAGATCTGCCAAGCATTCACCTGTGCAGGTCCTTGCCTGGCTGCAGTCCTGGGGCACAGCCACCAGCTCAGCCCCTGTGCAGAGGACACCTGTATCCACACACATTCAATCCAGAAACTCCATGTTTGAGCATTCATCTGGGATAGAAAGACCCACATTTTTCTCCTGCTTTTAAAAGAAGACGAGCTCCACCTCCCATTTCTAACATGGATGCTATTTAATATAGGAACAACTGTTCTGGTGTTCTCTAGATCTGGCATTAGCTAACTTGCTTTTAACACTGCTCCCCTTTATGAAAAACATTTGTATACTCTTGAGCCAGGGGAAGAGGGAGATGAGTCTGTGACCTATCTGGTATTACACTTGGAATATCCACATCAAGTTTCTGTTACCAACAACAACTGAAGCACCTAAGTGATGGATGGGCTGTGCCATGGGTTAAGAGAAAGATGATATTCTTATTTCTTCTGGTTTTTTTGTGAAAAAGTGACTTGGACATTTTGCTGCAGAGGAAGATTCTGCAGAGTCTCCAACTCTGCAGACATTCAAAATCTGCCTGGACACCACCCTGTGCAACCTGCTCTGGGTGAACCTGCCCTGGCAGGGGGGTCGGACTAGATGATCTCCAGAGCTCCGTTCCAACCCTGGTGATTCGGTGATTCTATGATTCAGGGTGATGAATGTAGACTGGAATTAGGGTACTTCTTTTTTTTTCCAGAGACAGACACTGAATTTTCAGCAATGGGCACATTTTATCCAGTTTTGCTTCAGCATTTTCTATCACCTAGCTTATACAGTCCTGTTGTTGTTCCAATGACTTATTGCCCAGAAACACTGCCTACAAAATGAAAAGCAGCATGATTTTAAGAGTATTCAGGTACTTCTATCTGAGAAGGTATGTCTGTGCAACATCTAAGAACGTATTAGCTCAGGCTGCCCTATAGCAGTGTAGCCATTCCATATGGTGTTGCATTCAGGCAAATTAACCATATGTACCACGCCTTTAGTTTTGGAGCTTGAACAGCATTGCACTGCAAGGGAAAAACTACCCTAAATCACCCTATATATCATCCACAGAATGTAGGCACCTAATGAGACTTAAAGCTTTCATCACACAAAAAACTGTCTAAAAATTCTGCACAGCAATTTTGAGAGATTAAGGTAGTTTTGTCCTTCTATGGATCTTGCCTCAAGCTCTCTTAAAAGTGGCAGGTGAAACTGAAACATAATTGAGATGGGTGGGAAGCTGGACAAAGTGGGCTGGTTTTCTCTCAGAGTTCAAAACACAGCCTTAGACAGCAAACTACACTGCAGGGATCACGCTTTGCAAATTCTTAGTGGGGAAAAAAATGGGAAAAAAAATGAGAATCTGAGTAGCAAGTATTCAATAGATATATAGTTTAAAAGCTTCACTGGAGTTTGGAAATTCTAACAAAAAAATCTAAATCTCACAAAAAGATTTTGGTTACTGAGGATTTTAGTTCCAGATAGCAAAGTTTCTGATAATAGTGTTTATTTGGGGTTATTTCAAGATTGTTTTTGATAAATTACTATAAATAAGATGCAAAAACTTTTGTAGGAGTCAGTTAAATGAAATAAGTGAATTTATAGTCTACAGAAGGTGGATACTGCTTTTAAATTCAAGTGTTAGAAGATGCCTAAAAGGGTTAGAGACAGTGATTTCAATGGCTGCATTCCATTAACAATTAACAACTGTCATTAATGCAATTCACTTGCTGAAAGGCTATCCTGTTTCTCAGTGGTAAAATAATACTTTATGTTAGCCTACTGTCCCCAGACTTTTGTTGTACAAAAATTTCTCATTTAAGATAAACTAATTGTCTGGTTTCTTTCTATAGAGAATGGAGAGAGAAAGTTTGCCCCATGGGATGATTTATCTTTTCCTAAAATAATGTTCCAGGAAGGTGCGTCTTCCCCTAGGGAATGTGAATTTTTCTTCTTTGACTATAACAGGTAGAGGTGTGAGGTCTAAAAGAAAGATTTCAGCCATAGATTTGTCTTCAGTGGTTAAACTAACGGCTTACAGAACATCTTTGTGGGCTCTTAAGTCCTCTCTCTGGTCTGTTACTCTGCTTCCTTTTCTAGCCCTTCCCAAACACTGCGTAGGGAGCTGAGGTGCCTGTCACAGACTTCTGCTGTGTTGTGCATTGCACTATCTGCCTTTTGGTGTTTAAGTTATTCAGTGGTAAACATGATGCTCAAAACCCAGTACTTTACTAGGTCTGCCTGCACACTTTTCTGTGAATGTGTTTTACCCTATGTCACCTTTACCACTTGCTAAAAGATAACTGAACCCCTTCCATGAAAGCATAAGGCAATTATTCATAGTTACAGCATCCCTAAGCTACTGAAGCATAAAATTAATTACAAACACACATGATTTGGTTGGTCCAATCCTAGTCCACATGTCATGAATGGGAAAATTGGTAACACTATGAATAAATCTTCCACTGACATGATCAGCAAACCTATGACTGAGATGACAAAAGACCTTTAAAGACCTGTTTTGACTAGAGGAGCTTTATTTTCTCAGCTTCATTTGAGCTAAAACTAAGTGAACCTACATGCACTACCCTCAGCTGTCAGGTGCACCAATTCATTTATTTGGCAAGTGATCTCATTCTTTGGTTAAAAGTGTTGCCCCCATAACAGAATTAAAGAAGTGTAATGTACTGAAACCAGCACCAAGTGCAGAGGAGGCAGTTAAAGGAGGGAGTTTGTAAGTTAATTTTGTTTCTGGTCTGGCCAACTTCTACAAACAGGCATAGTTTAGCAGCGATGTATGTATATGAAGAAATTTCCGGTATTATCTACATTGAGAGCTCACTTTTGCGGTTGATCTAAGAAAAAAATACCCATTAATTTCAAATATCCTTTTCATAAGAACTTTTTTGTCCAATGGCACCATCCATCTTTGCCGAGGTTGCATGCAGTTGGTGAAATGATTGATCATAGTTATACTGTAGTATCTGCTACAGGCTACCAAATCAGTAATACATTAAAAAAACAACATTGGATGAGCATGTCCCAAGGCTGATATTGCTATTTATTTCCAGCCATGACCTAGTGTCAAACTTAGAACATGAAAAAAGGTAAGCTCTCCTACCCAAACAGATCCCTTATCTCTTATCGTAACCTCTGCTTGGGAACAAGCTTGTGAACAAGTTACTATCAAGTAAGCATGGATGAAGGTCAGATCTTTTCTGTTACCTACCTATGAATGTACTCTAGCCCTTCACTAAGTGCCTCGTAACTCCTTCTTTAGTGAGAAGGGATGTTATTTCAGAGTTGCTGAGGAACAAGTGTTTGAACCCTGGAAGCTGCCAGGGAATTGACTTACTGAAAGCTTTTAGCTTAGTTGATAGTACATTAACTTGCCTTACTATTTCTTGAACAACAATAAAAACAATAGCACACGCTTCAGTTCAGCTCCTTTCTTCTGGCAAGTTTCCCTTCATGTTTCTGCTCTGACTTTTGCTTTCTTGTAGGATCAGTACTATATTGCCCTCTTCACCTCTGATCTTACTGACACTTCAGCAGGGTATACAATTCCAACTGTTCAGGCACAGAAAAAAGAAACTTAGATTCAAACAGATGTAAAGATGATTTGCAGGGATTTTTATTTCTTTTTTTCCCTCATAATTGGTTTACACAGGAACATCAAATATAGGATTTTTGCTGTTATCTGTCCACTTTCTCCATGGCTGGGCCATTCAGCCAGCAGATGGAAACCCCTGACTTCGATCCCAGAGTCAAATTTAGGTAGTATACTATCAACACAGTATTGCCCACAAAGCTAAAGGATTGTGTGTTTTTCCCAATAGTCCTTTTTACTGGAGATTTTGTTAACAAAATAACCATTTTTTTCCAGTCTCCAACTCACTTTCCCTGCCCTGAACCTGCCTTCAGTTGATCTAGTCTAACTTAACAGTAGTAAAATAAGTAGAGATCAGACCAATTCTTCCCTAATTGCTTTCAGCATTGTGTTCCTTCCTTCTCTAGGGAAGGGAAACAGGGACAAAAGACTGTGCCACTCCTCTGTGAAAAATATCCCATTCAAATAAACCAATGTCTTTTTACATTATTTATTTCCTAATGTCTCATTCTTAGTAAGGAAAATATTAATCTTAGGATTTTATTCCTTATCCATCCCTTTATAGGTTATTTTCCACATTATTTAATAGTTTCTTGAGTTTTCATGTCTCCAGATTGTAATGAGCCACTATGTCAGTGGAAAAAAATAAAATGTCACTCTGAAATCTGTGCCTTCTTTTATGCTTTGTTAGACTTCACTATTCAAATCTTTTTCTATTCAAATATACTTCAGCTATGAAAGAAGCATGATAGCGCTTCTGCTATGGAATATGTGGTTATTGCCATAACCCACTTGGTATTTTATTCAAATTCTTCAGATGAGAATTTCCTACTGCAAATATACTTCATTCAAAACCTCTATGTAAAAGCATTTAACTTTCTCATTTGATGCTCTTGATTCTTTGTACTTCAGCATGTTCACTGTAAGGCTGCTGGCTTTTGTGCCCATCCCTGCTTCATCTCTTTTGTTATTAATACTTGCTTTCTACTTCAAGCTTTCACCCTAGGCACCACAGTGAATTAGAAAAAGCACCCTGCAAAATAGCTCCACCCCTGTACCTAGGAATAAATAATGCTCATAAGACTAGCTAAGCAACTGACAAGTCTTGACCATTGCTTTTTATGTCATTTATGAATATCCCTCATGTTCTGCTCTTCATCTGATATCTATTTACTGCTTTTGTATGCTGAGTGTCAGGCCTTGGGGTCAGGGACCACTTTTCATTACGTATGACAGCGCTTAGCAGCACAGGGTATGAGTGAGATTGTGTACCGCAAGTAAACAGCACCTTGATGGGACTGCGGATAGCAGAGCACTAGCTCCTCCTGGTAGGAAAGCTGCTGCTGTGGTCCTCACTTCTACACAGTCAGATCGCAGGCTGCTAGCTTTGGAAGCCGTCCACTCTCAAATGTCTGTTTTGTTGAAGACAGAGATCTAGAGCTGAACTCAGTGCAGCAAAGAACCATTTTATTACCCCTTTTATTGCCTTTAAAAGAGCAGGACAGAAGCATAAGTACCGTTTCTGTATTTTTTTCACATGCAAAAGGAGCCCCGATGTTTAGTCTTTGTTTCTGGCAAGCAGAGAACTTTCAGCCTACCAGACATAGGATGCTCTCTGGCAGGAGCTGCAAGTTCACAGGCTCTGACAGGGCTTCTCTCCTAGCTTTGTTGGCTGGAAGAGCTACGTGCAACTTTTTTTGTAAAAAATTTAAAAAAAAAAAAAAAAAAAAAAAAGTCTTGTTTTCTTGGACGTGTAGGGAGATCTACATTTCACCTCGTATTGGTCTTAAGACCTTGTACAGCTGTTCTGTTTGTGGACCCATTTAACATTATGTATTAGTTTTTCTAGCAGTAGTTATGTATGAGCAAATACAAGACTCATCTACATAGTGTAGTCTGATAAATACACATATTATGATGGAAAACTTAATCACTTTTAGGCTATAAAGTTAAACAATGAGAAACCAGACATTTATTTTTTTTCCAATAAGTAAGTTCAAAGGATCAAAGAAATCTGAGTATGTAATAATACACGAAGTCTGTTGTCACCTGTTGTTTCAAGGCTCTTAAATATGACAAAAGAATTATGGCTGTAGAGAACAGAACAATAAAAAAAAATATTATCTTGACTCATTTTATCTAAGTTTTAGAACAAGGCTTACCTCAGTAGTTTTATCAGCATTTCCTCTACCATTTCCTTTCATGAATACATGGTTCAGCTATACATCACAATCTCTATCTTGATTTTTCTCTTCAGAAAGATGAAGAGACCACGTAACCGAGAGAAGAAAGAAACAGTTGAAGGAATAATTTGGGAGCATTTAGCATTCATCGTAAGCTGTTTGTGAATGTATTCCACATTGCTATATCAGCCCTTCTGAAAGGAAGAATTCGGTGATAGCAAGGAGTGGCTCTGGAAGAAGCCCTACTTCATGGATGGTTTATAACCTGCAAACAACCTTAACTGAATGGAGTATGTGTTATGGTAGCGGTCACCTTTTCGTGTTCATATGTGCCTGCCAGGAAGAACTCCAGGTTTCGATCTGAGAAAGACATTTTTCATGTCATATTTGGGAGTGACTGGGTTTTTTAGGGGTTCCTCCCCACTACACTTCTGGTAAGAAGATTGTAGAGGATTGAGCTAGGTTAAACTCATTTCTTCACTTGGTTCAGACTAGGAGTTTAAACCTGGGTTTCCCATACTGCTGGGAACAGCCAAGACACAAGAAACCATTTTTCTTAAAATCAATCCTCAGTGCCCCACAAAAATATTAATGTTAAAATTGCATTGAACTTTCAAAATTGGAATACTGTCCTCTATCAAAAGTTTCACTGTCATGGCATCTGCCTTTCAGAGGCCACTGTGATTTGCACCTTATCAGCAATATTTAAAGTTTAATTTCTAACCCCCTCTTTTCACAGTTTTTCTCTTCAGTACTTTTTCTTAGTTCCATATTCCTAATGCCAATAATTTTTTATTCCGTTTTCCACCTTTTTTGCTCAGTTTTCCTAGTAATTTTCTTACTGTATTTAATACTGGTTTAAATATCCCCTGTCTTGCTACTACTGCTCTGCAGGGTCCTGCTGTGCAAATTGGCACTTTAAGTGGAGGCACTTCATGTAAGTGACTAACAGCCACCCCTAGTGAGATACTCAAAGAAACAATTGCGCTAAACTGTACCTCTTTCTTTGAAGTAAAATTAGATACAAGGGAAAGAACTTCAGCTACCAGGAGATTATAATTCAAGTTTCATAGAAAGTACAAAACTATGTAAAACCTTCAAGACCTGTAAAACTGCTAGAGGTTTTTCACAGTTAAAGGGAAAGATTAAATCTTTACTTGGGAACTAGGGCTCAAAGTCAGTGAAGCCCCACAGTGTTATTAAAATTTTACAATCCCTAAGACATCTGCCTTGTCATCGTTAAAGATATTCTGTACTCACTGAATTATTATCCTGTTCTGTTTTACTTGGAGTAGCCCTTAAAGTCAACTTAATTTTGATATTTTTATGCCTTTATTCCCCAGGACAGACAACCAAATTGTTATGCTTCTCATTCTGGATTATTTATGGTTGCCTGAGACCTTTTTGAAAAAAACATTTTTCATTGGCAAAAATCAGTTTGACACATTTCAGACTGATTTTTTTTTCAGAAAGTTTTTTAATTTTATTTCCATTAAGACCATGTTCTTGGGGACGCTATTTTTTCAGGTCAAAATGAAGAAGCACCCTGTAGGTAAGTGAGTGGGATCATTACCCACAATGTTCAGCAGTTCATGGTCAAATTCATTATCTGAAACCAATGACAGATTAATGGTTACTTTGTGATCACCCAATGCCTAGTTTTGCTCTTTTGGGGTTTGTTGGTTTTTGGTTTTTTTTTTTTTTTTCCTTAAATTTTCCCTGCCATGGAATTAGGTAATGTTCTTTGTATATAGCTCAGAAATTAGAGTACTTTGCTAACCTATTTCCATTCTCCCATTTTATCCAGTGATTTCTAAACAAAAAATGCACACGTTGTCCCCACAGCATAAACACAGGTATGGACCAGCTCCCAGGGAAGACAATTAGTTATTGCTGTGCTAAAGGAAGATCCTCTTTTGTCTTGGACATTATTAAGTGTCCCATCCCTTCTTTCCCTTCTTACTTGGTATTCTGGATCTCTAGTACATGGAAGCACAGACTTCACAGCTTGAGATATTTCCTTAAGGTAGGCAGAGTATGGCCATTCTTTTCTTTAGGTTTTATAGATACAAGGTTGTTTCTTCTTTAGTATTTGAATTTGTATACATTAAGAGTCCAGGTGTAATGCTACTGAACTGTCAAGTTCTTATCCTTGAGGTTAATTCACTTATCTAATTAAAGCCATTCCGTCAGGATGAAAATGAAGTTTACCTCCTCTGAGGTAAAATCTTGCTTCCATTGAAGTCTGTGGAAAAAGCTTTTACAGTCTTCAGCAGAGCTATGTTTTCACATCTAGTTAGAAAATGCTATTTTAAAACTACATATTAGGGGTTTTTGAGGGGGAGAATTGTAGGAAATTTTCCTGAAGAGAACTAGTACCCAGTAGCCAAATCAGCAAACTAGGGAAATGGTAGTTTTTTTCTTGATGATTTTATATCTTAATATAATATTATATATAATATATATAATATAAAAATAAAATTTGGGGTTTTTCCCCTAGATATTTCAAAGCAATGGAATAAATATTTTTCTCTACAGCTTTGTATGCCAACTAATCATCAATTGACAATCTGTTTACAATCTTTTCTGCCAATACGAATATTTAGTTCATATCATTTTTCCATTTCATTCCTAGCATAAAAAATAAGGAAAAAATACAGCAATAAAAACGCATATTAAGGGATAGAAGAGAGCATAAAAGAGAGGTTCATACTAATTATGAACAACTTGCTAGCAATATAGCAAATAATCTCTGATTTATGTGGCTGAAGGCAAGGTACACTTTCCATATTTCTCATAGTATTATGGGGATGATGGATGACCTGTTCTGCTGTTGCAATTTTAGTAATTGCACAGAGCTAAGGTAAAATCCATTCCTCTGACTCACTCTGGACATAAAGGCATGAATAACTATGGCCATTTTGACATCACAGAAGTGATGTTTTATCCTTTCTTTATAAACAGGAACCCAAACTCATTTTTTTTCAGAGTCACCCTTTTTCTGTCTAAATTAACTCAAAATCCTACACGACTTCCAAAATTAATATGTGAGTAGCACATACTAGGCAGACCACAATCCATGAGGAAAGTATCTACTTTGCATATTTTTACTTTTTTTATCTGACAACAATAGCAATATTTCATTATAAGCTTGGAGGTGGCCTTTCAAGGGAGAGGAAGCAGGATTTATTTAAGCCATACTGGTTTATGTTGAACTGCTTGTTTATTTTTAAGGTTTGTTGATCTGAAGTTGAAAAATAGAATAAAAATATGCTATCCTTTCTTTATGATAAAATACCTGGAACCCCAGATGAACAGCTGACCCAGAACCTGAAAAAATGAGCTGATTGCTGGAAAAGCCAACCCAGAGCCCTAAAAGATGAGCCCACTCTACAAAACTGACCTGGAGCCCAAAATGATGAGCCAGAACCTGGAAAAAATGACCTGGAGCCTCAGAGGACAAGCCCACCCCTGGAAAAGCCAACCCGGAGCCCCAAATCAGGAACCAGCGACTGGAAAAGCAGACTTGGAGCCCAAAAGGAAGAGCCGACTCCTAGAAGAGCCGACCCAGAGCTCCAAAGGATGAGCCAACCCCTGGAAAAGCCGACTCGGAGGCCCAGAGGATAAACCGACCCCTGGAAAAGCTGACCCAGAGACTCAGAGGATGAGTCAGCCCTTGGAAAAGCCAACCCAGAGCCCCAAAGGAAGAACTGGCCCCCACAAAAACCCATCCAGAGCACCAAAAAATGAGCCGATCCCCAGAAAAGCTGACCCAGAGCCCCAAGGGAGGAGCTGGCACCACTGAAAACCTGACCTGGAGCTCCAATGGAGAAGATGATAGCCTTTGGAAAAAATGACCCAGAGCCCCACAGAATGAGCCAACCCCAGGAAAATATGATCTGAAACCCCCATGGAAGAGCCAGTCCCTGGAGAAACCAACACGAAGCTCCCTAGAAAAAGCCAGCACCAGAGCCTCAAAAGAAAAGCTGGTCCCCAGAAAAGCCAATCCGGAACCCCAGAGGATGAGCCAGGATTTTGAAAAGCCAACCTGGAGCCCCAAAGGAACAGCCAACCTCCAAAAAATCCAAGCCGGAGCCCTAAAGGAGGAGCCAGCCCTTAAAAGAGCTGACCCAGAGGCCCAGAAAAGGAGTCAGATAATTTGGTGAAAAATCCTATAATGGCATTAAAAATCAAGTCATATTAAAATTTGCAAGTTATTTTCTGGTATTTGACTGACACAAATGAAGCTCAGAGGAAAAAAATGTGTAACTAGAGAAACACAAGGAAAATAAACATGCCACAGAGATTTGTGATGATGACATTAAAAAAATGATAAGGAAGGAACTTAGTCAATATTTTCAGTTTTGTTGCGTATTATGTTAATGATTGAAATCTTTGATTTCATAAGAATGATAGAAAAAATAAATGTTCTAAAGAAGATACTGCAAGTACCAATGTTCACTAAAAAAATTTCTTCTTAAATTCCATCTCAAAAATTGTTTTGGCAAAAGTGAATAAAACTCCAGTCAAACTAGGATTTTACTCCAGCTAAAGTAATAAAATATTTATCTCAGATTGTTTCAGAGTTGCTACTGGTCAAAAAGGGTAAAAATGAGAGTATCAGAACACAGGTGACTTTTTGAAGGTAGATTGGGGGAACATCGAGGACCAAGACCAACTTAACATTATTGATGGCAGGATGGGATATGCTGCCAGCCAGCACCACCAGTTGGTCTCTGTATTGTTAATGTGTGCAATATATGCAGCTTTTAAAATATTTATTGCATTTAGAGGATAGTGGGAAAATTGCTCACAGTCCATAATCTGTGTGGCTATGCACACGTGATTTTCCTCTGAGGTGGGTGTTTGTAAAGCATCATTTCTAATCACAGTTATTTTTAAAGTTTTCCACCTCCCTAGCACGTTCTTCTGTAGCTAAGAAGCAGTCAGTGTAAGACAATTTGTTAGAATCAGTTCATCTTTAACAGAAGATTAAACGAGTCACAGGTATCCTTGCCGGGTGTAAGGGTTCATTGACAAATGCCAAGCTTATTAAAAGCAAAGGGGAATTATTATGCATTAATCACGTCAAATCGTTTCCTGAAAACTTTTGCGAATGTCAGCAGCCATTAGAATACTGTTAATTCACAGAGTTGTCTGTCATTGTGTTGAACTGCTGGAGACGTGAATGACACAGTAGGGTAGTCCAAAGAGCAGGAGCTCGGTTCTTTGGCATACGGAGGCGTGACTAACAAAGCACTGGAGTCACTCTGCTGGCATTCACCGGAGTTCTCCCGTCAGGCCAAAGATCCAGACCGATAAACCTCTGACTCCCTCTGAAATCAGTGAAACTCCTTCTGAAATGGGGGGTGATGGTGAACAGGAGAGGAAGAGGCAAAATCAACATGGAATTTAGGCTGTGTGAGTGTGACTTGTGCTGACAAAGTCTTTTGTGAATCCGAGTTTTCGCGCGTGTGCAGCACCTTGTAAGTATGATGGGCCCCATTATTAATTTTTTGTTGCAATACGGTTCCGGGCAGCAATATTATGCCATGAACTGGTACCCAGCTGTAGTGCTGTGCTTGTTTCTAGTGCAGGAAAGGGGCAGCCAGCTCAGGAGTCTGTGACCTGCGCTTCAGAGGCTCATCACTGAAATAGGCTCCTGTTGCCTCTTCTAAAGTCTGCTAAGGAGGTTGAAATTGTTTGTATGGGCCTGAGATTAAGCCTTAAACTTGAGGTAATGGGAAAGCACTGACTTAACAAGTTGTTGACATTTAAAAATATTTTTTTTTGCTATAAAAATATGTCATAACTCTCTTGGCATTGTTGCTGCAATGAGCTTGGATGACTAGATGTTCCAGGCACTTTCAAAATCAAGTAACTCAAAGAGAGTTCAAGCTGTGTACTCTGATTTCTACTTCTTTTCTTCCTAAATTTCAGTTTCTTCAAAAAAGAATTGCTTCTGAACAGTTCCATTAGCCTACATGATATGGATGCTTGCTGGATACATTGCAGATGAAGACAGAATGAAAAGCAGTGAATACCAGCAGTAGAAAGAATCAGCAAAGAAATACAGTGATGGAACTTCCCAGTCAGATTGGATACAAAAGGAAGAATGGGTGTGATTTTCTTCTGTATCCAGGAAACAAACATAATTGAGCTAAATTGATCCTGTAGGATTTTATTTTTTTTTTTTTTTTTTTTTTAAATCAGACCTGCGTGCTCATTCATTTACTCCTAAGTATCTGTTTTCCATTGCAGGCAATGCATGTCAGGTAACTACAACTGGAAATATGGGGACTGTAGTCCCTTCATTAGGACTGCCTGATGTGCCGCCGCCTTCTGGTCAGGTGGTGGGGAAGCCTCCATTCTTCCTGCAGGCATCCAGGGATCATGTCTAGCCCTGA
>VYXH01009898.1:0-12040 GCA_013397275.1 Burhinus bistriatus | reverse complement strand
AAAAAAAAAAAAAGAAGTAAAAATAGATAGATAGATAGACAGACAGACAGATAGATATGTATCATAGACATATATACATATCTATTCATATCTATATGTAAATAAATTCAGATAGCTGAAGAGTTAACTGTAGAAGGATTTCTTTTAGCTGTGGATTTTTTTATATTTAAGCTCTAAAGCCCCTAAAAATTGAGCTTCCTTATCGGCCATTTCATTGCAAGAAAAATATACTTCCTCTAAAGAATTTATAATACATGCTACAGAGGAAAAATCCCTCTGAAGTAAATATGGGGGTTTTTTTAGTTCATTTGCAAACAGAGAGGATCAAGTCCCAGTCAAGTTAAGTGCAGATCAGTAAATTATAGCAGAGCATGACTAATTTTTTTTTTTCTGTAGATGGAAATCGGTTGTTGGATAATAATAATTATTAATAGATTTGTGTTTAACAACTCTATTAAGGCACTATCAATCCTCTCAATTCCTCTCCTATGTAGTGTGTAAGTACTAGTGGCAGATTACAGTTCAGAAAAAGAGACAGACAGCAGTGGATAACTAAGCCACGGCAGCACAGCATTTAGCATGAGGATTAAAACTGAAGATATCTCAGCTTTTGGTTCTTGGCCAATTCTGATTTTTTATTCACCAAGTATGGAATTTGCAAACAGGGGTTGTCAGCTAAACTACAAGAGGATGTAAACATCTTCAATAGAGTCCTGAATGTGAGTCTAAACTCTCTATAACGTGTATGGGAGGAGATAATGACCTAAAAATGTCATAAATGATGGCCAACACAAGTGGTTAGTGTCAGAATTCTCCTTAGAGGCAGAAACGATGGCAAAAGGTCATGAGCCATTTTCAAACATACTTTTTTCCCTCTCTTTTATGTGCTGTGGCCCTGTCTTTCAAAATCCTGCATTTCTCGTTTGTAGGAAGAGGAGGTAATGATGATTGTCACTTTATCTAGTGGCTCAGGAGTTAAAAGGTGCACAGAGTACATTTTCATATAAGAATATGAAATTAATACCACAATATCTGGTGGGGACAGCTCAGAAATTGCAGATTTGCTGTTTTCTATTTCCAGCTACGCTCAAAAGCCATTGATCATCAGCTCTCTTTCTTCAGCTTAGTTGTCTATGTTTAAATAGAGAAGAGATTTTCAAAAACACCTGCTTTTCACTGTAGATTATACAGGAATTTTAGGTGTTTGCTTTAAGGGGATTCGTACATTAGGAGTCTAAAATTTAAGCATATCCTGGATTCCCAGAAATTTTACCTTCTCCAGAATAAGCAACAGCTGATCAGATTTTAGAAGAGTAACAGCATTTTTGCACTGTCTTGAATAAATGGATGGAGTTGACATTTTCAACATCTATTTCAAAGACCTGTCTGAAGCTCTGCATGCCACACCAGTTGCAGACGTAACTGGGAGGAACTGAACAGAGCTGGAAGTGATTTCAGTGATGACAATTGCCTTACAATCAGAGCAGTTTTCCTTCAGTTACTTAAAAGCCAGTTCCAATATTGAATTTCCATAGGAATTAGAGTAAATCTTAGGTTCATGATGTGATTCGAACCTAGAACCCTCCGTTTTGATTATTTCTTTTGCGTAGTAATAGCACTTTCTGCTTTTTGCCTTTGTGCTATATCTTTCTCCCAATCTATTCGTCAGAAGTCTGTAGCCATTTTCTCAGAGGCTGACCTTGAATTACAGATCATCAGAACTGACTCTATCAGTGGGCTTTATGTGAGTTTATTCCTGCACAAAGCCCACAGATAAGCCGTGGACAAAAGGTTCCCTAACCCACTAATTCTGCAGCGTTCAACATCTATGAATATGAGAAAGCAACATAGAACTGAACCTATGGGTAAGAAAAATGCTTGGTTTTCTCTTCCTAAAACTTTCAAAAGTAAAAGATTTCAAAAAGAAAATATTTCAAAAATATCTTCAGAAGAAAGTTGTTACTTTTACAGTCATGAGTTCCACACACTGTATCACTCTGAAATGACTCGCACAGCATCTGCTGTCCTGGCACAGGCTGTGAATCAGATGCTTTCAGTCAGGCATATGCTGATAGAAAAACCCACACCTGCAAGACACTCATGGTTATATTAAGTTAACCGCAGGGACACTGAAAGAGGTCTTGAACTCGAGGCAGGTATTAACAAAGTCTTTCTAACTATCACTTAGACCCTAAGTAACTTTCTTTATTCCTAAAAATGCAGAATAACAAGTTTTCCTTTATTTTAGCTAATTTCAGGATTGTAATGGGAGCTCCCTATGTTCAACTAAGAAAACAAAATAATAAAAACCCCCATGTTGAACAGTAAAGTACTTTTTTAATAATGAAAGCAAGTTACCGCTTTTGCCTGAAGACCTAATCTAACTGGATTCAGAGTGTAAGAGAATGATAGATATTGAAGAGCTCCAAAAAAGGTTCTTTGTCTTGTGGACTGTGAAATAAATTACAGGAAATTGAAACAAAAAGAATTTTCTTGATGGAAAACAAACAAACAAACAAAAAACCAAATTCACAGCAGTATTCAGATTGAACATTCATGAATATGAGTAATTTGAAGGATTTTATGATTTGAATCGACATGTCCCAGAGAGATTCAGGTTTCTCTCTTTGATATACGTTGAGCATTTCACAGTTTCACTGTGGCAGACATTAATTTTTCTGCACGTATATTTTGCACAGTCACTTTTATGATACATATATTTTATTGCAAATGTAAATTCAAATTTCAGTTTTTGCAGAGAATCATCTAGAGTCATAACTTCTATTCTTGTTATAGTTTTAATTGCTTGCTTATATTCTGTCTGAATAATAATACATTTTGTAGGACTCAATTTTAGCAAGGCTTGATTGTATGAGAATTTGAGAATTTTCTCTTATTCTGGCAATAAATTTAGGTCCAAATTCTGAAACTTTAGCTCATTTTACTCCTCTAACTGACCCCTTTTGACTACTTTCAGCCTCCTTGAAGCCCCAGAGATTCAGGGATAAATATAGATTGTTTCTGTATTTGGCAAAACACTGTGAAAGGTAAGGCAGAGTCTGATTTCCACCAGTAATACAGCTTTACAGCGCTTTTTGCCTTAAGATTAGGATTAGAATACTATTGTGTGCTAGGGCTTCAATACTGTACTGAAATTTTTGTGAGATTTGCCAAGCAGCTCCCTCCTACATATCAGCATGACATGTCAGGTTGTGCTAAGATGGTGTTTTTAGCCCATGTCATGGTTTTACCCCAGACGGCAACTAGGACCATGCAGCTGCTCACTCCCTTCTGCCCCTTACCCCTAGTAGGGTAAGGAGAAGAGGGAGAAAAAGAGGGGAAAGGGAAAAAAAACCCTTGTGGTTTGAGAAAAAGGCACTTTAATAGAACAATAATGGAAAAAGAAAATAACAATAATAATAACAATAACAATAATGGTAAAAAATATATAAAATAAAGTATTACAACACAAGTCACTCTCACCACCCGATGATCAGTTGCCCAGCCTGTCCCGAGCAGCGATAGCCTCTGTCTGTCTGTCTCCGGCCAACCCCTATTTATATGTGGAGCATGACATCTATGATATGGAATATTCCGTTGGCCAGCTTGTTCTGTCTATGTTCCCTCTCAGCTTCTATGGGAAGCCGAAAATGTCTTTGACTAATGTAAAACACCACCTGGCAACCACTAGAATAATATGCGTTACCAGCACCATTCTCACACCAAACCCAAAACACAGCAGCTGCTAAGAAGAAAATTAACTCTAACCCAGCTGAAACCAGCACAGCCCAATACTTTAAATTAATTTTCCATTCTTTTGTGTTACAATCCCAAAATTGGGACTTTGCAGTTAAAGACTATCATTCTAGTATCAAAACATATTTTGGTTTCTACCAATGCCTCTCAAAGGACTTCTTGTATTTATGCCCAGTAACGGGCAGAGTTGCAGTGCAGTTCAGAGCCACACGCCGGGGGCTCACGCCACTGACTCACAACAGAGCGAGTCCAGAACACATCAACCAAGGCATTGTTCACAATCCAAACAACTAAGCAAGATGTAGCATACTGTGCCGCAGACACATGGTGTGTATTCATTCTGTTGTCACCTCCTATTGAAAATTAACTAGGAATAAGCTTGCTGTAACTTGTCTGTTCAGTCTCCTTGCAATGGAGAGCAAGGAATTTTAGCCAGGAACTCTTCAACCTAAGAAAAATAAGAGCTTCTGGCAGGACCCTGTCCACAAAGTTCCCCTTGCTTTAGCATTTGTTTCAAACTTTTCTCTGAAATAACTCTACTTTTCATGCTAACTGCAGCTTGCAGCTCATTATTTTCAGGGGTGTTTAAAATAGGCTGCTGTTATATAAAAGGGTCATTTTGAAGGAGGAGATATCTTCTACGCTCTCTGCCTCACTACTCCCAATTATTTTGTTGTCATTCTAATTGGTTATTACTCAGCGACAGAAAATTTGCTGCTGTTTGATCTTTTACTTGTTCGAGTTTATTCTAGTGTTTCAGGTGCTCTGAAAACGGTTGAAAGCATCTAGAGATCAGGAGAGACATCCTGTTCTGTCTGTTGCTGCTTGCAGCTGTGCAAAGCACAGGCAACCACCTCCCAGGTTCAGAGACCACTTGTGCCTTCTCCACCACAGCAATAGCTGTCGTTTCTGCCCAGTTCACTAAATCTGCTCGGGACTGGATTTTTGCTTACTTTCTTCAGCTGTCTGGATGAGGAGGAGAAAATTTTTTTAGTTTATTCAGTCACCGCCTAAACTCTGTGTGCAGGATTATAGATGCTGTATGCTCTTCAGCTCTCTACCTTCCATAAGTGGCAGAACAGTGAAAATGGATGGGTATATAGTGCCAACGAAGGGAAGGAGCTGAGCATGGAGTAGCTCAGCGTCATTAGCCTTTTCGAACAACATAGGGTCAGAGTAACTTTCTTTCCAGGAAAGGACTATGACCATGAGATAGGCTCTTTTAAGACCATCTGCTTTCCTGGGTTTTAGAGGAAGGTTGAGTTTCTTATTGCTGCTCTTTTTCACCCCCTCATCTCTCTTACATTTGGTTTAAACTTCAGTGATGTGGACATGATGAAATGCTTTCCCATCCCAGCCACTCGTTCCCAGTAATAACACTGTATTACTGTCCTGGTTTGAGCAACATTATAATCCTGAATTTTCTAACACAGATAACTGCTTATAACAGGGCATCAAACTTCAAAGCTAACTTAACTGAGAAATGGCTTATGCTCGTAGACAGTTTTTTATATCATCAAAGTATGCATGGGCAGCAGGAGTACAAGAGTGGTGAGCAGTACGAAGCAGAAATGGGAGGAACTGTAGAGCTCAGTAGAGAGGGCGCTGCAAGATAGTCCCTATTGACGAGGCATTAGGGAACTAATTCTTGCAGCCCTCCCGTGGACATAAGTGGACCTGGTTGACAGTAGCCAATAATAAATGCACCTATTAAGACAGAGTGGGAGTGGACCACCTGCATCACTTTTGTGGTAGCACAGCGGTGACAGCAAAGTTAAGACTTCAAATATAAATTGGTAACTTTTTCTGTAAAATTAGCTATATTATTCTACAGTAAGAAAGGAAATAGGGTCTTGTGGGGGAGGCAAGAAGACAGATAGCTTTTTTAAGAGGAAAATGTTCTGGGTAACTTGTAAGAGAATCAGAGGAGCCCTGGATCAGGCAAAAGGATGGAGAAATCTGTGGTGGTTCCTGTTATCTTCAAGAGGGAGAAATATTGTGGAATGAAGGAGGGAGTAGGAATATCCAACGTCTTCTCTGAACAAAACCATCCAACAAACCCTCCTTTCTGAGTGAGGTAACAAGGAACTAGGAAGTGGGCATACAGTCTTGGTCTTGCTACCATAAAGGCACTTTGGGACTGGAGGCCACTTTATGAAAACAAAGACAACAAATTTTGCAAACATTGTTGCAAATATTTAACTCAAGTTCATGATGACAAGTGATGCAGAATGCAATGGTAAATCAGACAAACTGGGACTCCTTCCCACCCTTGCAAGTATATGTGAAACACACTCATTTTCTCTATTTAAATGCCTGACAGCTACCCAATGTCACCATATGTTTCCAAACACATTTTTCAAATGATTCCTCAGTAATATGTTGTACATATATGTTGTGAATTAGAATGAAGAATTGCAAAAATAAAGAAACTCCGATTTTCAAGACTGCAAGTAAACTAAATTGTCAGGAAAGGACCATTTCAGACAGGCCTTTTGGCACAATGCTTCTTAATCCTGGATCTTTCAGAAGTGTCTTCATGTTTTTATTACAGACAGCATGCCCTTTCCCTTGGGAAGCGATATTATAAGGGTGCCAAAGATTTTCTTTTGCCTGACCCAAATATTGGCACAAAACAATACCCTTAGAAATAGTTAGTTACTCCTTAAAAAACATGAAACCTGCTGTTCCTAAAGAGCTAATCTGTGCTGCTTATTATTGCACAAATACATGTATACGTATAAAATTATAATGTAGATTTATTGAGGAAAAGAAGACATCCCACTCTTTAGCAATGAAATAGGAAACAAAAGCTTAAGAGAACAGTTTATTTAAGAAGCAATGCATACTATTCTAAAATGGGGACTACAAACAAAAATAGTTAGAGATATGATTTCATATATATTAGAAAAGTCATACTGTTCACTTTCTTGAGGATGAATAGTACAACTTTAGAAGAGGCAGTGTAACTTCTAACTATCACTTACATTCAGGAAATAACTACTGAGATTCACCTTCAACCCAGGACTGTAAGGATCTTGCTGGATCCAGTCCCATGCTCATCACTGGAACCCTCCTGCACGCATGTCCAATACTAATTTCCTTCCACACTGGTAGTAACCCATGGTTGATTACTGATAGTAACTGCATGGTTGATTCCACTTGCTGTGCTCAGAAAGTCAACTGCCGTCATTTCTCCATGGTTGCTCTTTTTTCTGCCACGAAAGTACAAGACAGATGGAAAGGGTCCATAGTGATCTGCAAGTATGAGGTATTTCCAAGAAGCACTGGCAGCCTTGTAACTAGGGATAGTGAGTCCTGATGTGTTTTTAATGTGTTGTTGTACATGTCTCGTGATGCTCAATAGATCTCCCCAGCCCAGGTTTGCCTGACTGTTGTTAAGCACCTTGAGGGTAAGGGGCCAGTCCTCTGTCTGAAGACCCCTGGCTCTGTCTCCAGTAGGTGCCCTGCAGAGAGGGCTATCTATTGGGAGAGTCCGAGGCCAACAGGGGCCAGGAAAGTTTGTTGCCTTGGAGACACCATCCCAGCATGGGAACAGAGGGGTAACATTGCAGAGCCGAACCTAAGCAAGAGACGTGGCACCATGTCCTGGTACGCTCTCCCCCCTGTTCCCCCTCTCTTTACTTTTCTAGGAGAACCCCCCTCTTGGGTGGTGGTAGGGGCATGTACATATGTAAACGGCATTATTAAAGTAATGAGCTGCCTCTCAGGGCCACTTCCAAACTTTTTCATTTTGGTTTATTTTTTCTAGCGACTTGTCAGCCTCCCCTCTGTGCCTGGGAAGATCATGGAACAGATCCTCCTAGAAGCTACGCTGAGGCACATGGAGGACAGGGAGGTGATTCAAGACAGCCAGCATGGCTTCACCAAGGGCAAATCCTCCCTGGCCAACCTCATGGCCTTCTATGATGGAGTGACTACATCAGTGGACAAGGGAAGAGCTATGGATATCGTCTCTCTGGACTTCTGTAAAGCCTTTGACATGGTCCCCCNGGCCTGTGTGAACCTCATGAGGATTAACAAGGCCAAGTGCAAGGTCCTGCACCTGGGTCGAGGCAACCTCCAGTAACAATACAGGCTGTGGGATGAAGGGATTGAGAGCAGACCTGATGAGAAGGACAGGGGGTACTGGTGGGTAAAAAGCTGGACATGAGCCGACAGTGTGTGCTCACAGCCAAGAAAGTTGGCCGTATCCTGGGCTGCATCAAAAGAAGTGCGGCCAGCAGGTCGAGGGAGGGGATTCTGCCCCTCTACTCTGGTGTGACCCCACCTGGAGTACTGTGTCCAGCTCTGGAGCCCCCAACATAAGAAGGACATGGGCCTGTTGGAGCGGGTCCAGAGGAGGGCCACAAAGATGATCAGAGGGCTAGAGCACATCTCCTATGAAGACAGTCTGAGAGAGCTTGGGTTGTTCAGCCTGGAGAAGAGAAGGCTTCAGGGAGACCTTATTGTTGCCTTTCAGTACTTAAAGGGGGCCTACAGGAAAGATGGGAACAAACTTTTTAGCAGGGTCTCTTGCGATAAGACAAAGGGTAATGGCTTTAAACTAATAGAGGGTAGATTTAGACTAGATAGAAGGAAGACATTTTTTACCATGAGGGTGGTGAAACACTCTCACAGGTTGCCCAGAGAGGTGGTCGATGTCCCATCCTTGGAAACATTCAAGGTCAGATTGGATGAGGCTTTGAGCAACCTGATGTAACTGAAGATGTCCCTGGTCATTGCAGGGGGGTTTGGACTAGATGACCTCATAAGGTCCTTTCCAACCCAAACTATTCTATGATTCTGATCATCTCTGCTTCAGCCATTTTTGAATCGATCTCTCTCTTCTCCCATTTACATCATCTTAGGTCTCTTTGTAAGGTCCTGGTGAATTAAAATGGCTACATATCCCATCATTAAAAAACAGTTCTCAAGGAACAATATTGGATTAATTTAGGGTGGTATATCTTTGATAATGCAATAATATATCTTATTCCATTTACCTCTATCCCTTGACTCCTTTTTCAAAATTTATCCCAAAGATTAGTTCAGATAGGCAAACTACCTGTGTGACATGTTTTCTCTTTCTTATATGCAGGTACTTGCTAGTCTTCAGTCAGCTTTTTTATTCAAACTGGATGGCTATGATCTTAAAGCTTTTGATATCTAATGAAGCCTTATTCATCTTATGTCCTTATGTAAGGAAAATAAAAAAATAAAAACTCCAATTAATCATCCTCAATTTAATGTGAGAAAGGCTTTTCAAATTTAATTGACATTATTCAGTTCTCATAAAAAGGAACATCTTCACTTTTATGGTGCAAACCTCAATTTCTTTGGGAAAAAACCTGTTTGGATTACTGAATTGCCAGGCTCATAGACATACCGAGAGTCTTTAAATTGGTGTTCCTTATTCTATGTCTTCATTTCCTCTGACCTGAGAAGTTTTGGTCAAATGTCTTAAAATCTGATGGACTTAGACTTGGAGGAAGACCGTTGATCTAACAGTCAACCCTCCAAGACTGTTCAAGCACTGGTAGAATTGATCAAGCTTTCAGAAGACTTAGTGACTTTATTTCTAACAGTGTGACTGGGCACATAAAACAGCTGTTTGTGACAAACCCAATACAAAAGAAAAAGCATTACAAAGATTTGACTGGCATCATGTTAATCTGCAGCAATTCAATAGGTGTTTTCTTATTTCCTTAGGCCACAGTGTTGGTGTGCAAAATTTCATGAAAATGCTGTATCTTTACTCATGTCTCTAACTGTTAACAAGTTTCCAGGTAGCCAAGAGCACTATTGACATTTTTCATGAGTCTGAAAAATTATTTGATTTAGAACTGGGTACTCATATGAAAATGTAATAATAGCAACAGTACAAAAATATAGTATCAGCTGCCCTGAAATGGATAGTGACTTTATATCAAGCTGCTTTTGTGACTGTATTACTGAAACCATAGAAGAAAACTAGAGTCTGCCTTTCGAATACCACTGCTTTTGAACACCTCTGCTGTGTCCTGTTTTGCTCCATCTAGAGATGTGAATTCACTTCTGACACTTTCCACAGCTATTCTGTGTTAGTTTAATCATTATTTGAACTTGGTTTATGGGCAAAGATCTGAATTGAAGCCTCCTACCCATTGAGCGAATGTTCTAGGCACCATAGAATGGGCTATATTGAGGTTTGTGTCCTTAGCTGCAGTTCCTTCAAACTTCTTGAGTATCTTTCTCACTGCATGCCACTGTTCTTTGCAAGTAGTTAAGATTCCAAACTTGCAGCTTAAACATTTTCAGTCCCTGTTCTAGACAATGAGGTGTCTTTAGGTAAACCAGAATAACACTGAGGAAAAGGTTCTAGACTATTAGGTGCTTGGTGGGAGACCTTGGTTCATTTTTCCCCTGCAGACAAGGGGTTTTAGCTTGGACTCCTGATACAACTGCTTTAGCTCCTAAGTTTTGTCAGCTCCATCCTTGGTGAAGCTAGCCCCTTCATTCCTGTCTCCTGTTGAGCTATGAGTCCATTGACACTTTCCATTCACAAAGTTCTATTTTGGAATTTAATTTCATAAGCAACAAAAAACTCTATTCTAGATTAAAAAAGGGATATTTTTTTTTTTGTTTGCATGTTTTGTTTCACTTCTTGGCTGCCTGATCCCTCCTAACAAACCAACCCCAAAAACAACTAACATTTTTCCTCCAGTCTGTGTCATAATCATTTTACTTTAGTTACAGTACATCCTCAGATCTGTACACATCATATCCAAGCTGAAGTGCTCGAAGGTGGTGTAGCTGTGACCATAACAGATAAAATCTAGAAAACATTGACCAGTGAAGAATTTGGTACATTTAGGTAGCTCATGGTAGCATTAGAAGCTGAACTGACCTCTCACCCAATGCAGCTTGGTGCATCCTGTGGTTTCATCCTAACTCATCTCCCTATATGAAGAACTGCTATTGCCCTAGTAATATTAATATAAAATAATAAGTTATGTTATAATTTTATATTAATATATAATATCTATACTATATATAATCTATAAAGATATAATATAAAATAAATTTTATATTAAAATACAATTATAATAAAAAATAATATAAAACAATAATTTAGTATAAAATAATAAAAAAGTGTTTCTGCTAACGATTCTAGGGCCTGGCATTACAAAGTAAATAATTTTAAGAATCCCTGCTAGCAGTCATGCACATTGTACTGCAAATGAGAGGGTTTAGAAATACACCTATATTCCCAGAGTAACACTTGACCACAGCAAACAGAGAAAGAGAGAACCCAAACATGTTGCAAAATAAATTTTGCAGCTGTATATTTAAAAGATACCCTAAGACAGTGACTTGTGTTAGTACAGAAGCAGTTCCTGTGATCACCTCCATACAACTGTGCAGCTGAACCAGCGTGGTCCTGCCGAATAGCACCTTAACCTGTGCAATACAAAGGACCTACCTCCATTTGTTGTTCTGTTGTCTTTTGCTCACAACTCCATAGCTTTTCACTTCAGCAGTGCGTTCCTAAAGCCTTGAGGGCAATATTTTCCCCTTGTTTCATGCTGTTTTTCTCACACTCCTATTTCTCAGTGCTTTGCACCTGCAAGTCCAGATATCTTTGCTCCAAAAGGCTTTCGTGAGAAGAAATTAACACCAGCATGAGAATCGCTTCTCCATGCCCACCTCATCTTGTAGCTTTTAGTTTGTTAAAAAAAGCCTAAAACTTAGTGTATAACAAAATAGATAGTATAATTTAAATAATTATTAAATATTACCCCAATAATATACATGCACAAGAGCTTAGCAACCAGCCAGCATGAAATGTCTGTGCCTGATTAAGCATACTCCAAAGAGCATTAATAACATCATAAATAGGAACAACTAACAGGAAATTTGAAGAGATCAACAGGAAAGTATATATTGTTAGGGGAAAAACATGGCAAAAATGATCATTGTAGTCATCTCCATCTTTACAGGACACCAGGCCTGCTGGTAACATATGGGAAAAGCCTGTCTCGCAGAGGGAAAAGGGTTCTGGGACAAGAGTGAGCAGGGCTCATTGAGAGAGCTTTAAACTAGATTCAAAGGGGGACAGGGATGTAACTGAGCTCGCTAGAGAGGTGCCCAGGTGCAGTAGCCCAGCACTTGTGGGGCAGCGTGCTAGTATTTTTGAGAATCAGGCGGCCTACCACCCCTCAAGGGCAAAAACTATACGCTCAACTGCCTTTCTGAAATGTTTATACATCAATGTACATAGCATGGGGAGCAAACAGGAAGA
>VYXH01009897.1:13092-27053 GCA_013397275.1 Burhinus bistriatus | reverse complement strand
TTTGCAGTCATTCCTAGTAGTATGTGTTTTCTAGACCTATTTCTCTCTTTCTGGTCTCCTTCCAATTAGCTAAGTTTTTTGAAGTGAGGTGCTCAAGAATGGACCTATGGTATTCTAAAGCCTGATGGGTACTGACTTGAGCAGAAAGATTACTTCATGTGTTTATAAGGAAACTTGGATCCCAATCCAAATCCTAATTGAAACTTGGCAGTCCATATATGTTTCCATTTAGCAGACAGGACCAGGCACTCAGGATTTCTGCCAAATCTTAAATTTCTAGGTCTTCACAGAAATACACAGGACAGTCGAAAGCTTATAAGACTAGTATAGCTCAGTAAATTTTCTCAGAGATGTACAGAGCTGCCTATTTCAACCTGTGTGGAATCCCAAGTTATCTTTCACATTCATAACCATTATGTTCACCTCCATCATTTTNGTCAGTGAAGAAGGAGGGGGAGGAGGTGCTCCAGGTGCCAGAGCAGAGATTCCCCTGCAGCCCATGGTGAAGACCATGGTGAAGCAGGCTGTCCCCCTGCAGTCCATGGAGGTTAATGGTGGAGCAGATATCCACCTGCAGCCCATGGAGGACCTCACGCCAGAGCAGGTGGATGCACCTGAAGGAGGCTGTGACCCTGTGGGAAGCCTGTGCTGGAGCAGGCTTCTGGCAGGACCTGTGAACCTGTGGGGAGAGGAGCCCATGCTGGAGCAGGTTTGCTGGCAGGACTTGTGACCCCATGGGGGATCCATGCTGGAGCAGTCTGTTCCTGAAGGACTGCACCCCATGGAAATGACATGTGGAAACGACCCACGCTGAAGCAGTTCATGAAGAACTTCAGCCCATGGGAAGGACCCCTGTTGGAGAAGTTCATGGAGGACTGCCTCCTGTGGGAGAGACCCCACACTGGAACAGGGCAAGAGTGTGAGGAGGAAGGAGCGGCAGAGACAATATGTGATGAACTGACTGCAACCCCCATTCCCTGTCCCCCTGCGCCACTTGGGGGGGAGGAGGTAGAGAAGGTGTGAGTGAAGTTGAGCCTGGGAAGAAGGGAAGGGTGGGGGGAAGGTGTTTTAAGATTTGTTTTTATTTCTCATTACCCTACTCTGATTTTGATTGGCAATAAATTAAATTAATTTCCCCAAGTCGAGTCTGTTTTGCCTGTGATGCTGAGTGATCTCCCTATCCTTGTCTCGACCCACGAGCCTTTCATCATATTTTTCTCCCTCTGTCCAGTTGAGGAGAGGGAGTGATAGAGCAGATTGGTGGGCACCTGGTGTCCAGCCAAGGTCAACCCACCACACTCAATGTGCTGCAGATGGCCTCTGCTACTTGTCTCTCAACAGTCTTTATCCAAATGACAGGTTTGTTGCCTCCTACTGAGACTGTCTGACACATACTGTAGCTGTTGTTCTAGCTAAGGCTGCTCAGCTGCACATCAAAATGAGACAACAGTTTCATTCAACAGTTATGTTTAATTTTGGGCCTCATTTGTCCCCACACCTGGCTAACTCAAAAACACTGAGACCTTGAAACCTGCATACCATAGCTGGCTGTAAACTAAATATTTTCACAAATTCAGACACTGGAGTCTTCTAAAAATGCAGTTTTCCCAAGCATTAGAAGAGACCTTACTGAAAAGTAAAATTACTGAAAGAGAAATTAATCCTGTGTCGCTCAAACCAGGACAGTCAGGTAGTACCCTCTCCTAAATCGGTATGGGCACAATGACCTAGTTTTGGGGTAAAACAGAAAAATCACAAAGTTTTGCAGGCTCCTCTTTAAGGGACCATGGCTAGGTACAGTTCCTAGCAGTATCGTGCTACTGCTATGTTTCTCTGGAAAAAAAAAAGGATGTTTTAGTGTTTTCCCTGCAAATCAGAAACTTGCCAAATACACTAATCCACCACTTCAATTAGTTGTTGGTTCTAATGGTTTATGTCTGCCTCACACAGGAAAAAGGAATCCATGGTATTTTAAAATATGGGTTCCACATGGTTATAATGCAAACTACCCCTGGACAGCTATAATGATAGCTCTTTTTCACATAATTATCTTAGGTGGCAGTTACTGATCAACACTTTCAGCAGGTTTTTTTCTACAATGCCACAAATATTCCTAATATTGCTTGGTCACAATAATCACTTTTTTTAAGGAAACTTCATAAGGACTGTGGGGACAGAATTAACATATGAGAAGTGTAGGTTATGGCAGCTGCATGATATGGGTGGTCAATATTAAGAAAATGACTACAAACAGTATTTCAGCATATCTTAAAATTCCTAACTGTTCTTTGTCCCTTGTAGCTTTTTTTCTCCCCAAATTTTCTTGACTGACCTGGATGTGGACAAATAAAAGGTAGGTCTCTGATTCTAATGCTCTCATTTACATAGTTTGGATCAATGTTGTGTATGATTTAAGATGACCAGTCATGGATTATGAGTAGCTCATAACCCTGGTGGGTACTTTGCAAACAAACTACTGTCTAAACTTTTTCAGACGAAATATTTATTGAAAGAGACAATTAATATTGGCACTTGTTATTGGACAATCTTGGAGTAAATAAGGAGACAAAGTGAATGGACTAAGAAATTAATTGCAAGTTGTTACTGTATAAGATGTTAAAGCCAATAGTTTAGCAGCTGAAAAGACCTATATGACCTCTGATCACCAGTTCATTTCTTTGCCCATTCATTTTTTGTTTTTCCTGACATAAATAATTCTGTGTACTTAATTAATCCTAAATTATAACCAATCAAAAAGACACCATTCAATAACTGCATGTATTATTCTTGTTATAATGCTATGTGATCAGTTTCTCATTTTTAATGCTAGATTTTTACTTTGTCTTACATATTCTGTATGCTTCCTTCAACATCAAAGGTATGCTAAAACATTAAAGCAAGTAACAAGGTCTGTATTCTAGCATACAAATGTAAACTATTGCCTGCTATAGTGCAAGCACCTGATATATGTCTTTCACAGTGTTTTCATCTTTAATACTTGACTGTCTCCTAACCTGGCTGGACCTGGTATCTTCAGTCTCCTAGTACAAACAGGTTTTTTTAATCTCTGATGATAAGTGCTATCATCTTAAACATTCATTCAAGACCTCATCAAAAAGCAGGATGACAAAATCGTCAGTCTTGCACAGAAACTTAAAAGGCTGATCTGCAGAGCACAATCACTTCACATCCTTCTGCTTTCATTATCTTCAACTCTCCTATATTGTTTCCCATCTTGCCTGCTGACATAATCAGATAGCAGCTAACAAGCATGTTTTGCACTCAGGATTATGTGATCTAATTGCACGTGCTTGTACCTCATGTCTTGTCCTTTTATACAAACTCTGATTCCCTAGCCTGAGTTGCTGAAGTCTTTTTGTTTTTCCCTTTCCTTGAAATATGTAAGTCTTTTGAACAAATACTCACAAAACTATGCTTGGGACAGTTAATGGACGGTATGATTTCCACATTTTCTACTCAACCTTCTGTATTTAAATCGGGGTTTCTGCTTACTGGAGTCAAACAGCACAAAATCCCAATCAACTTCAGTCAATCACTCAACTGACAGAGAGACTGATTTATGCTGTGATCCCAGCAGAATCCTTGTCAGGGGACATGTAGAGGGCAGGCAAAGAACCTCCCATCTTCTCTATGTACTTTTACATCAGGTTCAGAGATACCTTCGCTTACACTACTGTCTAACATTGCAAAGAGCACCTGGCCCCTAGGCCAGTTGGTGAAAACTGGCTAATAATCATATTCACACCTTCTAGAGTTGTCTGGGGCATCTGTGAGAGCGCTTGGTTCAATTTTCCTCAGATTATTACCTCTAGAGACTTTACCCGTAGCCCTCAGATATATCTGTGGATTTTCTGTTCTGAGTGTCTGACATTGTAAAGATGGTGTGGCAGCGCACCAGTGTGCTGTTTGTATAGTCTGATGCCAAGGTCATGTAGACATCCTTTTGCAGGGTGTATAAAACCAAAGGAACAAAGTCCGGCTTGGTCTTGTCCATATTCCCTCTCAGGAGTGGTCCCTACAGGGAACTATGCTGATAATTTTGTGGAGGTTCATCTAAGGAGGAAATACTTCATGCCAAAAAAAAAGCTATGTGTGCAGTGCAAAGGGTCAGGAGTGCTAGATCCAAAAGCCACCTGGGGAGCTAAGTTATTGGACAGTGTAGACCTAGCCTTAGACAGCTATGGAGATGAGCAGTTGAAGAACAGAGCTGCCATATTTTTGTCTGGGATTCTGCATGTGGAGACAGACACTTCTGAGAAATGTCAGAGCTATGGTGCATGTGCTGCTTGCACAGCCTGAGCACAGACAATAAATATAAAACTTGCTATGTACAGTGTCTTATTGCTTGTGCATGAACCAACTCCACAATAATATTCCAGGAAGCATGAACTTTTCTAGACACATGCTGTGTAGCTGATGCATAGATAACAATAAATAAATAAGTAATGGGTTAAAAATACAGAATAAAAGAAATCAGTTTTCCCAGGAAAGTAATCAGCAAAGTCCTGGCATTGTCTGTGCTCAACATATTCATTAATAATCTGCAGTAATGGGTGAATACTGCCATGACAAACCCTGCTGATTATGCTAAACTATTAAGAATAGTAAATCTGAAAGGGAACTGGGAGTAACTGCAGAAGAATCTCAGGATCCAAGCTGACAGGGCAATAAAATACCAGATAAAATTCAATATAGATGAATGTTGTGAAGTGATGCATACAGGGAAGAGTAATGTTAGGTTTATAAACATGGAATGTCTTATAGAATGGCTTATGGCCCAGCTATCACTTCTCAGTCTTNCAACAAGGGCACATTGCTGGCTCATGGATAATTTACTATCTACCAGGACCCCCGGATCCTTCTCCTCAGAACTGCTTTCCAGCAGGTCCACCCCTAACCTATAATGGTGCCTAGCATTCTTCCTCCCCAGGTGCAGGACCCTACACTTGCTCTTGTTGAACCTCATGAGGTTCTTTTCTGCCCAGCACTCCAGCCTGTCCAGGTCACGCTGGATGGCAGCGCGGCCCTCTGGAGTGTCAGCCACCCCTCCCAGTTTGGTAGCATCAGCGAACTTGCTGAGGATACACTCTGTCCCCTCATCCAGGTCATTGATGAATATGTTGAACAAGATAACAAAACAAAAATTAGTAATGTACAGGAAAGGAGTAGGGAATATTTAGGAAATGGAAAATATAGCAACAAAGTCTAAATCCATCTGTGCTTGCATTTTGAACTTGCACACTGCCCTAGTCTCTCCAGTAGAACTGGAAAAGCTACAGGAAAGGGATCAGAAATAAGGATTAACTACTGTTTGAGGAATGACTAAAACCCAGGGCATTGCAGGGTGAAACAGAAATGGCTTGAGGAGGGGAATCTATAAAATTGTAGGCAACCTTGAGAAAGTGAAGAAGGAACAACTATGCAATGTCTCTCAAATGAAATTATTGGCCAGATGCTTAAAACAAAATAAGGTATTTTTTCACATTTGTTAGATTACAGCAGTCATTGGTCAGTTTACATGAACTGAAAAGCAATCGGAACAATTAATTCCAAAAATATGTTCCTTCAACAAGTAAATAGGTACCATCGTTAGTCTCTGAATTGCATACTGATGAATACTAGGAAAGTATAATAGGCAGTTATCACTATATGCTTGTTCTCCTCTTCAGGCTTCTGCTACTGCTACTGTCAGAGACAGGAAACCAGACTGACCTTTAGTCTGAAGAGGTGAGGTTGCCCTTTAATTTCTTACATATACATCCCCTCATATAGGGAAATGGAAGAAAGCAGATAAACAGCCAACAAAGATTTATAAAGAGCAAATACTGTCAAATCTAATTTCATTTTATGACAACGTAATAGGTCATATTGTGAAAAGAGCTATGTAGTTAGGCTTTTGACACTATCACATTATATTATCATAAATACACTAGGTTCATATAAACCTGTATTTTAAGCGGGATGAAAAACAGGCTAGAAAATCATATTTAGAGACTCATTCTCAATGATTCACTGCCAAAATGAAATGAAGTATTGAGGAAATGCAAATACAGGATGGAGAAGAATGAGATATCCATTTTGCAGAAAAGCCTCTGGGTCCACAACCTGGGCTTAAGTGAACGACATGAACAGCAAACATCTTCCTAACACGTCTAAACATGAATATAGTGTGTGAAACACAAAAGAAAATCCACTTCATCCAGCACTTAGAAGGCCTCATCTAGGCTCTATGCTCATATAAAGATATGTCTAAAGAAGAGCAACTAGCATCGCCATAGGTCTAGAAAATATGGTTTGTGATGGAAAATTAAATAAATTCATCCTGTTTATCTTAAGAGGATATTTAGGAAGAGAAAGCATATCAGTAACTTTCAAATACTTAAAAAAAAATCTGGAAAGAGGAGAATATTCCATGCAAGAGGCAACAGAAATGGACTCAACAGCACAGAAGAATAAGAGAGGATATTGGAGTGTGTGCAGTCTTTAAGAGCAGGTGATAAAAGTGTCTGTCAGAGTTGATAATAGGTATCATCCATATGTACATTGTGGGACAAGGGGATGCACCACATGATCTCTTGAGATTTCTTCATGCCCTATAAAGCTGTGTTTCCACATACAAGAAGTCAGTCAAATGTTTTTGAAAATGTTGGACTTCCTGTGCTACACAGAAGTACAGTATTTGCATAGGAAGTCCAACACTTCCAGAAACGTATGGACTTATAGTGTGCATGGTGTGCAGGTGAGAAATATTCAAGATTTTTGGTTACCCAGACAGAACTACTGCCTGATATTTC
Organism: Burhinus bistriatus; assembly: GCA_013397275.1. Lineage (NCBI taxonomy): Eukaryota > Metazoa > Chordata > Aves > Charadriiformes > Burhinidae > Burhinus > Burhinus bistriatus. Next base: position 20,238 of record VYXH01009897.1, on the reverse strand, counting down.
TGATTAATGCATTGGAATTCCAAAAGAAATGCAAAGAATCATTAAAAGCCCCATGCAGCCAAAGAGGTCAGTTCAGATATGTGGTAGCTCTGGGCGAGAGTAGGAGTTTAGTTTTGTCTCACAAAAACTTCAAGACTTACAAAAACTTCAAATCTTTGCACAGTGCATAGTCTTTACAGATGATGTATAAACTTTGGAGATCTTGCCTCTAAATTGTGAACTTTACGCCCCTCATCCTCATGTTCTTCATTTGCAGGTTTGTGCTTATTAATTGATCCTAATTGATATCTGATTAAATGCAATACTAACCATAATTATTTTTTGTTTTATTAGAAATCACCCAAACACTATAGTCAGTGGTGTTTAGAAATGAGACACCTATTTATTTCTGTAATGAAAAGCATAATTATGACAACAGTACTAGGCCTGTTATACTGAAATTTGAAGGGACCTCTACTTAAAAAAAATAAACACTGAGCTTGTATACTGGTAAATCCTACAGAACTTGGCATTCAGTATCTGAAAGCTGGACTCCCAACTGTAGTTCCTACAAGACTTACAAATTTGTGGGACTCCTTTCACAAATCAGGCTCATAGACAGCAAGTGTTCTACAAAGCAAGGCATGAAAATCACAGAACCACATCTGAAAATTTGATTCTCAATGCCCATGTTCCTCTGCCCACCTCTGGTGAAATATTTTTTTTCTATTCATCATTTTTGTGGTGCTTCTTTTTCCCCTCAAGCCCACACTGTAATCTCCTCCTCTCTCCTTATAGCCAAACAGCTTGATAGAAAAAGGATAAGTTGAAACATATGACTAAGAATCACAGTGGCTGCCTTTAAACTGTCAGTCTATTATTTACTTTATTTTGTTGTTATGAAATCCGTATGTGCCAAGACCATGCTCTGGGAGCTCCTTGCTGTGTATAAACTAACACAATAATCAACAGTTACGAGACCCTGCTAAATCTATTGTCATGCATCTGCACAATCATAATTCACTTCCATGCAACTACAAAGCAATTGGACTGCCTGACCCCACTCAGTCCCACCAGTTGCGTTGTCAGCTGCCTATGAAAAAATGAAAGCCCTTGGAGAAAGCAGAAGATAACAAAACCAGTCTCTGGTAGAAAAGATGAAAAGAAATTTTTGTATCAGGATAGAAATTATATTGCAAATATTTCCTTCTTTATGACAATAGAGTAACATCAGTATATTACTGACACTATTTTCAAGTGATTTATAATTTCTGTGTCCCATATGTTTCATGTACATACTAAGCAACAGCTAGTGCTCTGTAAGATCTTTAGTAAGACTGAGATGAAGAAATCCCAGTTGGTAAACCACCTTCTCAATTCTCTAGTATTAAAGTGGAACAGTTCTGGTGCAAGGAGTTCTAGCAAGTTGCCTGAAGGATCTCAAAGCTGTCAGTGCCACTGCTGCAAATGTCAGCTGAAAAGACCCAGTGCCCACTGACCTCAGCAAACACGCAGACCTTTCTAATTGATATTAACTCTTTGAATATCAATCTCTGATTTCCAATGTAACAATTCCAGTGGTGTGGGACACATGAAAGGGAGATCTGTGGCCACATTCCCAAATCGAGGCAGACTACTTACAGTCAGGAAGACTGGAAGTTTCCACAGGCTGACCTAAGTTTATGCCAGATATATCATTCCTCCTTAAATCTCATTTCAACAGGAGATGTCAGATGAATCGATAAGTAACCAGACAGGCACAGTTCTCTGCTGGTTCACCATTATTTCTTTGAAAACATCTGAAGTTCAGTGCTCAGAAACTGAAAGATTTTAATGAGCAGTATGCTCAAATTTATGAAGCCTTATCTCTTCTTAGTTAATGTATGACATGTAGAGCCAGTGATTGGTACTGGCCCAAAATATACTGTAATCATCAGCTGATGCTTCAGAAATTCTTTATTGCTGTGCTGCTTCTGACAAAATATAAAAAGCTCTGAAAACTAACAAAAATGTTCTTACAGATCTGTGGCCTGTGGTTGATTAAATCTACCATTTTTCTTAGCGTAGAACTAATAATTTGTCTCTTCTCTGCTTGCTTGCCTATTATCTCATAAGTGCTATATCTTTGTTTACATGAAACCTCCAAGCTATTCATTAACAAACCTAAATGAAAATTGCCAGCAGATGCAAAATTTATTAGAAGACAACTAGCATGAATGCATAAACCTTACTTCTTCAAGAAATCTGGCTTACCTCATAGTAACAAGTGGGCTAAAGCAAATCACTGATGAATTTGTTATAGGACCGCTGTATAATGTCTTCCTACTCAGCCCTCATAAAATTTTTCTTATCATATATGTTAAAAACAGGCTATTGCCTGTTTACTGTTAACAGACATACCCCTGAATGCCATCCCTTTATGTACATCTTAGTATACATATTACAATACCCTGAAAGAGTGTGACCCTCATTTCAGGATCATTAGGTATCAGAGCCAGTAAGATCAGTTTGAGAAGCCAGTAAATCTCATTGGTTCATGAGACTGACAGTTTTGCAGTATAATAGCAAAGTTTGAAATAGGACTCGGGTATCTGAATTCTATTTCAGTGTTTTATCCAGTGAGGCTACAAGAGCAAAGTTTTCTAATTATCTTAACTGATTTGAATATCAATCTCTGATTCTCAGCTTAACAATTCCAGTGTTGTGGGAGATAGAAAAGATTTCCAGATGCCTTTTTGATTTAGAATCCATCTCTGTTAACAATCTCTTCCAAAATTGGATCTGTCGTATGCAAACTGAAACCTCAGTGAAAGTCACTGTGGNTGCTACTTTAACTATAATGGAAAAAAACAAAACTGACAGTCTTAGTCCATGCACATTTTCAGTTAAAACAAGATAAGAAAATCCCAGTGGTATATCATATTCTGAAAGAGGAGGAAATCTGGGAATATTTAGAGATGAGTATTTTCAATGAGGTCTACAAATGAAAAACAGTATGTGTAAAGTACTGTAACAAATTTGTGGTTACAAAGCAGAAGTGGGGATAGGACCCAGATTTTCCTGCTATAATAGGTCTCTCTATCACTTGAACTGAGGAAGAATTGTCTTTAAGTGTAAACAGGCTAGACCTGTGCATACCCTAGAGTCAATGCAGCAGAGGGCAGTGTTTGTTAGCCAATTTATTAGATTATCATCACCATCATTATTGTTTTACTTCAAGAAAAAATATTGGAAGTCAGATGCTGGTACATATAGGAGTTCGAGGGGGAGAGCAGCTGGGGCTATCTACATGCGGGAACAGGGAGATCCAAACTCCCTTTCCCTTTCTATTTCCAACTCAAATTTCAGAACTCAAGTCTAAAGTTGGGCCTATGTTAGGAAAGATTTGGGGCCTATGTTAGGAAAGATTTGCTGTTACAGTCATACTGGCAAACTTTCCTCATTCCTAAGATTATTTCTGTGTTGATGTTTCTGCTCATTTTTTTAAAAATGACTGCCTAATGTAAAATACTCAGAGACTGAGCAGAGATCAATTTGTAGAAGCTGAAGCCAGGAAAATTCATTAAGAAAGAAAGCACAACATTTTAATTTAAAATTTTGATCAGCCTTTGATACCAGCTACCAAAGAAAAATGAAGATTTTCCGTATATTGATGTGTCTAAACCAAGACTAATGCCCTTCTGGGATATATGATTAGCCAAAGAGTAGTTATGCTCAAAGTGCAAGTTGCTATTCTCTTTGTGGAAAATGCAATAGGCTGGAATATATAAGCAGTCAGACTAGATGCTATGGATCTTTCCATACAATTAAAGAACTCTAAAAATTGCTGTACATTAGCATTTTTTATCTATTTATTTATTTGTTCTTTTTCTTCAAAGTTGTATTTTCAGGTTAGAATTGTTGCAAAAAAATGAGATTTCCCTTCAGAAACAAGTGTTTCCCACTGTATCAAATTTTCAATAAGCAGCAAAATAGTGTCTCAAATCATGAAGCTGTATATGCTGCTAAAGATGGTGAAATGAGATACAGCACAGGTTAACAAAAGCATGTCTCACATGTTTAGTTTCTTAAGCCTTTGATGTGTTTCAAATATCAGTAGAGCCTTTTCCTCATCTTCCTCATTGCAGTTCAAATTCAAAGAAAACATATTATATAAAGGCTGAATTGTAACAAAAGCTTCCTAGCAGTTTTGAATGCCACATACAGTTTTAGCATAACTTTATTTATAAGAAATGCTATAATATCTGACCTAAGATCACTAAACATTTTTTGATAGTTGTTGACCATTTATCTACCACAGGAAAAATAAATGAGGGTGGTGGAAATAAACTATAGATGCTTGGGGACATTAGGAGTATACAGGCTGTATACTGGCTATAAGACTTATTGTGAAAAATACAGTTCTATAAATCAAACATAACAAGCAAGTTTAGCCAGAAGAAAGCAGAAAACCCTAAGCATGCAAAAATTTGCTTCAAGATAAAAAATAATTATTATACCTACAATCAGATTTGAATATCGCTGCTCCTCGCAAAAGTGATATACATAACTCATTTATGAAGGAACTACTAAATGTAGGTAACACTGTAGGAAAGGTAGAAATAGAAGCAAAAATTTGAAGCCACTGTCAAATACCACCCCACAAAAGGAGGTGGAAGAGAGAACATAACTTGCAAAATCCAAGAGGCAAGGCATTTTCACAGTGTCCTTCCCCAAGTGTACATATTTTTAAGTTGTTAATCAATAATTTATTAGATTTATCTAGTCAGTATATGCTTTAATTTTAATATCAAAATTTAGTATGTTTGCTCCTTTGAGATAAATAGAAAGTGAGCCTAATTCTGCCATCTTTACCTCTCAAGATTCTCCTCCATTCTCCCTGCGTTGCTTTGCTTGAAACCACAGGATGAATCAGTATTGTAAACAAAGCAGCACATCTCCAATTACTTCTAGGTAGCCAAGGCTAAAATAGTGAATACTAACTTACACTTAAACTAAAGTAACTTTGGCATTCATTTCCTTCAAACAAGCATTGGTTTTAAATACAGTTTTTTGAACATCTGTTACAATAAAACTCAAAGTAATACATACGTACGATGTGCAGAAACAACATGTAAAATCACATATGTAGGTGCTGGAGGTAGGAGTTTGCATGCTAGAGAGGAAGGAAAATACTACAGTGTAAACTGATAACAACTCTTCTGAAATCCTTGGAATTCACTAGTTTTTGTGACAAGAGAAACTTGGATAACATCACTTACGAGAACAATGAAAACAACACTACAAAGGTTTTGCAACAGTTGAGGCAGTACAGAGAGTTTTTAAAAAGGAAACATGATTTGTCAACTTGTTGGACAGCTCAGCATCTGAGAAAGTAGCCCCATCTGTGTGACAAACTCCCATGCAGGCTAGGAGCCTGCACTGATTTATCTAAATCATTTGATTTGAATGTAACACCCTTAGAGGCGTTACAGTGTATCTGATCAAAAATAAAACCCAGGCAAATAATATGTTTAATGACATCACACTCTTCAGAGGAACTGAACTATTTTGTATTTGTACTGTGGTTAGCATAATGGGATTAGCACTGCAGATTTCTAGGCGCTCAGCACACAATGTGTTAGCTCTGCAGAGAGATTCAGTCCAGTAGCTTGACTGCTGCTGGTACTCAGTCAGCTAGTTTAGAGCTAGTTTGAACAGCTCTGTAATACTATGGTGAAGAAATACATTGTTTCTTCTCCAGAATAAACCTCACCCTTTCTGTTTGACTCAATCTGATTCTCTGTGCTTAGTCACTCTCCTGCATTAGATACTATCTTTTTTTGGGCCATTGGTCCAGTTGACCAATGACCTTTCCACTTTTGTTCCTATGTTATCATGTCTTCAGATAGTATTTATAAACTGACATCTGGTTGTAAAGACTAATTTGCCATGAACAGTTTTACATGTCCCTTTACTCAAAAGACACCAGAAAAACAAATGACTTTTAGGTTTAGCAACAAAACTAAACTGATAGAGGTCAAATCTTTATCTAACTTTGCAAGTATCTACATTTATCTTGTTCATAACATTAAAATGTGTGTAGGAAAGTTTTTTTCACATGTATATACATGCATATCTTTCCATATGTACTAAACATATCTATCATCATATATATGTACCTCACTATGTCTGTGATGTAAGAATATAGATCCAACCATATGAATGTTAGCTACTGAAATACTGTTTATGAAGGCTTCTTATATATATTATTTCACATATAATTTAGAGATGTATTCCTAAACTCTGAAGTACATCTAATCAGATGCGAGATCCCTGGTATATTTCCCATCAGAAGTCAAATTGTTGCATAGCTATCAAGTTGTTCATACTCTCAAATTATATTGAACATTTATAAAGCACACTAGCTAGTAATGAATATTTCTGATACGGAAAATGATGTAGAAAAAATATGGGATCATACATGCAAGCAAAGTTATAGTGACCTCTTGTAAATACTTCATGTAGTCCAGGGGCAAAGGGTGAATATGCTTCTCTTAAATTTTGATATATTTCAGCACAGGCATGAGACATCATTCATCTTCCCTTCTCATACTTCTACCTACAAGACAGATGTCAACGTTGTCTAGTGAATAGATCTGGTCTAAGCTATTACCCATCTGGAGGCAGGCAAAACAAAAGAAATAACAGCTAGAACCAGAGAAGGATGGCTTTCAGAAAGTAGTCAAAGTCTTTCACTAATTATGAGTATCTTTTCAGCTCAGCTGTGTTTAGCCAACTTTTAGCCAACATCTATGAAAAACATGATTTGTTTTTGGTGATGTCAAATAACACGTACGTTTACATCCATATATCCCTAAAGATAATACTTACTACTAATAATCGAATTGATTAATATTACGCTCATTAATGCAGTTGTTTGCATCACTCTCCACGTCACAGAAATTTTCTGTCACATATCCCAATGAATGACTTTTCACTAATCCAATAAGTAAGCAGAAACACCGTCAAGTGACATAAAAGATGACCAAGTGGCGAGCAGTGACAAGTGGTGTCCCTCAGGGGTTGGTACTGGGACTGGCACTATTTAATATCTTTGTTGGCGACATGGATGTAGGGACTGAGTGCACCCTCAGCAAGTTTGCTGATGACACCAAGCTGTGTGGA
>VYXH01009896.1:407566-419944 GCA_013397275.1 Burhinus bistriatus | reverse complement strand
GACAGCAGCTTGAAGGAGGTTCATCTTGTGGATATTGCACAGAATAACATTCAGGCTTTCTGCAAGGCGCTGAAAGAAGTGTTTTCAGATGATTCACCTTCCTACGAGTCACTGTATCGGACCAGGACAGTTCATCAGACTAGGAAAAGCAAAATTATTCAAAATAGAAAGAACTTCCCATTGGTAACAACTGAGGAAGGCCTTGACATCATGCTGAAAAAAGGAAGCATTGAAGATGCTACAGTAAGTGTTTTAAATTATTTGCTTTTTAAATATCAGTGGGTTTTGTTGTTTGTTTTTTTAAAAAAAAACAGACGTAAAACCAAAAGCAACCAACCTTAGACCATCGTCTGTAATTAGCACTGTAACATGTTTGATATGTTACTGAAATTGGCTATCACTGGTGATAATAAGAATTGCTGTTAGATGGCTGTCTTACATGATAGATACAGATGGCTGTGTAGCATTGCATTTTGTCATCTACTAACACTGAGGCACACCGTGGTACACGGTGCCTTACAGTTTAGCAGAAGCAGCTGGGGTCAGCAGGAATGGTTCTGGGCTCTGAACGCCCCTAGCCCTACCTTGCTGGACAGGAACCACCTGCATGCAGCGTTGACCTTCCCAGAAATCCTCATTACAAGAGCAGAAAAGCAAAAGAGGGTGCTCGGTGTTGGTTAACGGCGAGTACCCTGCCATGCAAGAATGGCTGGGCTGCTTCCAGATCCACTGTGGTCCTGAGGCTGCACAGCCATGCTCGTCTGAGCCCTGCACCCACAGGCAGTTTGGTTCTCCCTCCATCTGTCAGTTCTTGATCTGGAGAACTGTTATCTGTTATGTCATTGGTGAACACTGGCACACAACGTTCAGTTGCTGTTGAATTTCTTGAGGAGAACCAACCTCGCTCATCAATTTCCAGTTGCCTCCAGTATCGAATTGTTGTTAGCTGGCTGATAGCTACTTTACTGACATCACCAATACTGGAGGAAACTCCTTTCAGAACCCTTTCTGTAGTGGCCAGCAAATCCTTTCAGGAGTGGATGCCTCCCACAGCTTGTGCATGCAGCTTCTCCAGTTGGCCGGGGCAGAATATACATTAAAATGTGTATAGAGGTCCTTCCTGAGGAGCTGAATTTAGTGCTTGACGCAGTGTTCATACCCCTTTGTATTTCTCTCCCTTGTAAGTTACTGCTTTTCTCAATTCTTTCTCCTTAGCTTTCCTCCAGTCTTGTTTGTCTTCAGTGTCTCCTTTTTCTCTAGACCAGCCACGCATGGGAGGTCCTGCTTACCTCAGCGAACACAGATTTTTTTGGTCTGCAAGCTTCTCTTGGAGAACCAACTCGCATAAACGTTTTTCAAATGGAGGTAGAATGAGTAGACCAGGAATGAAGAATTTTAACTTTCTCCCATGGGGCTGAAATGAATTTCACTGTTAATTCAGCTTTTGTGTTGCTTCAGGTGGGCTCATGATATTAGAATTGAGTATAACTGTGGTTTATTCCAAAACTTTGTTCACTCTCAGATTGCTGTGCCAAAAATTTACTTTGTAAATCAGCAGGCAGGCTGTATTTGATGAATCGGTGCAAAATTTAGATTTGATACTTAAAAGCTAGCGGTTTTGCTTATGTGTTTTTCAGACAGACGTTGTTGTCATCAGTGTTTCCAGAGATCTCCAGCTTGATAAAGGGCCGCTCTCTAAAGCTTTGCTCAAGAAGGCAGGGCCAATGCTTCAGACGGACTTGAAAGAAGAAGGCCTAGGAAAAACACCTGGGGAAGGATCTGTGTTGAAAACAAAAGGTTACAATCTAGGTTGCAGTGTTGTGCTTCATGCTGTCGTACCTGCATGGTCCCAGAGACATGTATCTTCAAAGGTATAAGCGTTTTTGTTTGCCTGAACTCTAATTTGACTGGGCTTTGCAGTGGTTTTAATGCAATTTCTTTGAAATGAGGGACAGTTTCTTAGGAGATGAGAGAGTTTGGGCTGTTCTTTTTTGGCTGTGTGGCTGATACCTTGTTGACTCATGTATTCCTTGTGATGTATGCAGTTACTGTATTTTAATACCAAGAGACAGCTAAAAGGGAAAGTGCTACGTTGCACATGCTGCAAAAAGTCACTTTCAGTAATCGAAAAAATAATTGTGCTTTACAGGTCTTGGGTGACATCATCACAAAATGCCTGCAGATTGCTGAGGAGCTATCTTTAAAATCAATTACTTTCCCAGCGATTGGGACAGGGAATTTAGGATTTCCAAGATCTGTTGTTGCTAAATTACTGTTTGACAAAGTGTTTGAATTCAGTAGTAAAAATAGACTAAATTCTCTTGAGGCAGTTCACTTTCTGTTGCACCCAAAAGACACAGCTAATATTCAGGTGAGTTACCGTGTTTTTCTGTCTCTTACATGCTGTTTCATTTGGGTCTGTCTCATGATACTTGGCTATCTGATGATCTCCAAAGAACCCACAGGGTGCTTGTTCTTATACTAAAGAAGTTTGCTGTCAGTCTCTCTTGTCTGTACTAAAAGTTCTCTTTTTTTTTGTTCTACCCCTCATGGTCACCTGCCTGTCCTGTACAGCTCTGCTCCCTTCCTGTCCTTTTCTGTTCCCTGGCAATAATACAGATGAAAGTGTAATTACTCTTTATCTCGTGATGTCACCTAATTCTTCAGTACATACATTTACTTGTCTACGGATGAATTTGCTGTAACTCCTGCATAGATGTCTTCACTCTTGGAAAAAGGAGTGCTTTCAGTGGAATGCTGATGTCTTTTTAGGAAGAATAATTATGCTAGGATTGCTGCTGGTGAACTTCTCCATTAGAAAATGAATCAGTATTCCACATCGCCCTTTCTTCAGCATCACGTTAGCACAAATTTCCTATATCCATACTCAAGTTAGTCATTTCACACATGAACCTCTCAAAAGAGAGCAGTCACGCTGTGAATTAATGTCCAGATAAGAGTTCCTGCATCTGTCGACTTCTGCGATTTTGTGAGTAGCTAATACATTTTGAAGGGTGCAGCACCAAAGCCTGAGCTGTCGTGCATAGAGAAGGGTGGCATTAGCTGCAAGACTTGAGTTAGAATGTAAACTAGCCCCTCAGGGTAGGGATGTCGTCTGTTAATGCACCCCTCCGGAATGGTAACTAGGGCTTTGACTTGGTTATTTATCAGTTCTGTCAGTTGCTCACCTTGCTCTCTGAGAACAGCAGTGTGAAGACTTGCTCTCAGCATTATGGCAGATGGTATGAAGTAATTGCATTAAGCTCTTTCTAAATGTTTTTTAACTTTACTTTTCAAACCTTTATTTCTACTGTGTAATCTAAAGACTTCTACAGGGGTTGATTGTAATCTCCTTCTATAGGAATTTTCAGATGAACTTGAAAACAGATGTGGAAATACTGTAGAGGTTAAAGTGCAGAAGACTTCTCCAAATCAGGCTAGCCAAGGCACAGGTAAGCTTGTTTCACAGAACCTGTGTGCCTAGTGGATTCTTTTTTTTCAATTCTTTTAAATGTTCCAGGGAATGCATTCATTATGGATGTTTAGATATTTGTTTGGTGAACATGTCATTCCCAAAGTCCAAGTAACAGTTGAAGTGGCTGCTGTAAAGGCAGCATACAGTATTTTCAGGCTGAGTGTCTGTAATGTCTGAAACAGTGTTGGAGATGCTAAGAAAAAAATATACCTGGATTCATTATCTGGATAGTGGCCTTACAAATCAGGACAGCAGAAGCCATTGTGTGCTGAGGGCATAAGTAGGGCTTTTTCTTCTATTGCTGCAGTATTTGATTAGATCGTGAACAGGCTGGTGTCTTCCTATGTCCTGGGAAGGCAGGTGAGTTCCTGGTTTTATGTCTTAAAGTTGCCTCTTTGGAATACTCTTAAATCTTTTACGCGTTCAGGTGAATAGCAAAACTGAGCTGAAATATCTTTGGTGTTATCCAGCCTAATGGAAGTGCAGAGTGTAGAAAATAAGTTACATGTTGAAAACTTAATCAAGTTTTTACAAATAGTACATAGGTAAAAAGTTCCTGTCACGCAGTAGAGAACCTACCTGAAAACTCTGTGAGACAGAGGAGCAAGGGAGTGAGACTTGGAAAGTTTGCTGCTCTCTTACCTTGGAGTTTCACAAAAGTTTATATAATAAAATGTCACAAAGTAGTGTCTATATACCAGGTGTGCAGCAAAACAAGGGTTTTCTGCCATCTCGTCAAGAATAGCAATGGTGGGAATAGGTGAAGGCTGATCAGAGACTCCTGTGAGAAGGAAAGATTTCCAGTTAACATGGCAGGCAGTTCCTCTTCCCACGCTGAGTCTAGAGGCAAACTATGGTCTCCATAGGCGTTGTACCCACGAAGAAGTCCTTTATCTCTTACCTCATTGTTCCCTTCTGCTCGGGGTCTGTATTTCTTTCCTGCAGCTTTTTCTTCTGGTACCTCTTCAACCCCAGCACAGGATGTATATGAAATGACGATTGGCTCTGTTGTGTTCCGGGTGGCGGAAGGCGATATTACCAAGGAAGAGGGAGATGTCATTGTGAACGTAACAAACCAAACCTTCAGCCTCAAAACAGGTATTTTAGTTGGTATTATGTGTGAAAACAGTACGTATGGTTGCAAGGGCTGGGGATAAGGAGAGTAGGAAGTGTTCTTTTCAATGTTCCAAACCCTTTTGTTTCACAGTGTGCTTTCTGTTTTGCTTCTTAGGGTACAAAGGTTCAATTAGGAAGTGTCAGAAACTTTTGTTAATCTGTGTTACAGGGTGGCATGTTTAAGACTTTTGCAGAAAGAGAAACTAATGATTTTTTTTATAGAATCTTTCTATACAACATCTCTCAGACTAAAGAAGATGACAAACCTCAATGAGCTTTTGACCTCAGTGAAATTTGTTAGGTACTTTAGACATCACTTTGAATTGAAAAGCTTAAGCCTAAAATTTAGGCAACAGTGCTTTTCGACTACAACCTTTACTGTTATCAGGATTGAGATATTTTTAGATATTATGTGATACACAGTTCTGCCTCAGATGGGACTTAATGAGATTAACAGTAGTAACAGTGGATTTGTATGCCTCTTGTCATTTAAGGTGTCTCTAGAGCAATTCTGAACGGTGCTGGAAAAGCAGTTGAAGACGAATGTGCTCAACTAGGTATGGTACAACGTTTCTGTCCTCCTTTCTGAAGGTGTTCATGCATGGCAGGCAATCTACTGGAATACTTTCTCAGTGCCTACTGTACATCTGTCTGCATTATGCACTGTGTTACGTCAGCTAGTTTTTAATCAGTTAATGTGATATTTGTAAAACATCTAATGAGGGAAGGAAAAGAAAAATCTTCAAGAAGAAAGGGCTTCTAAGCATATGTAAAGAGCTAGATCTATTCATTACTGCATCCTCTTACTCCAATAAAGCTTTCCATGATAAAAACAAATCAAGCCTACATCAAACAGAGCAATGAGCAAGGGATGATATTGGCAGAAATGTTAATAGAGAAGCTATACCTCACTGGAAGCAACTGTACCTGCAGCTCCTTTTGTCGTTCCTGAGTGAGAAAATACGTTTGCTGTTGGCTGAACTAGCAACCCAGTACTACATCCTCTGTGTGACCAAGAGGGGAAAACTAGTGACGTTGGGTTCCTGCCTCAGAAGAGGCGCTTATTTGTAGACCAAATTCAGCTAGTGAACAGCAAATACAAGGAATTGGGGAGTAGGGATGGACAAGTACATAGTTTAAAACCCCACCAAATAAGGGAAGTGGGAAAGAGGCCGGTGTGGAGGTCAGCTTGGAAGACCAACCAAAGGAAAAGAATTATGTGGAGGAGATAAGAGGTAAATCTCTGTTGAAGGCCAAGAGGGTAATTCAGGCTAGGTGCCTGAGGGTAGATGGCATGCTTGTGGGTGCATGAAGACAGTGTAGTACTAGTCCGCATGAAGTTCTTCAAGTCTGCAGAGCAAACTTGTCAAATAAAAGCCCACAAAATTTATTTGCCAAATGAGGCAAATATTTTACAAACATAAAATGAATCCTTGTGCCTTGAAAGTGAAAATAGAGAGAGGGGGTTGCACAGCTTGTGGAAGGAGACTTGAAGCTTACCCTGCAGCATCTTTGTCACCATTTATCTCCTAATGAGGATTAGTACACATCTGGGTTGTGGATAATTGTTGATTGATTATGTTCTCCTACTTAATGTTTCAGCCTCACAACAGAACAAGAGCTATATCACCACCCACGCAGGAAGGCTGCCATGCAAAAAAATAATTCATTTTGTTGCGCAAGATGATATCAAGTTGCTCGTCTCCAAAGTGCTTCAGGAATGTGAATTACAGCAGTACACCTCTGTCACCTTCCCAGCAATTGGAACAGGTCTGTGTCTCCCTTTTGAAATGGGCTCAGTGCATGTGATTTTGGTGATCTCGGGGTTCAAGCGATAAGTTTGATTTATCTCAAGGGTTTATTCTCTGGTGAAAATATATTTGGAAACCTCAGACTTTAAAACTGTTATCAGAAGCTTTTGAAGACCTGGAAAGCTTCACTCCTTGCAGTCTGCTAGTATGTAAAGAGTATCAGTGCTCTAGAGCTGACGCTTCCTTGCTAACAGGGATTCGAAGGTATGTCTGTACTTCCTGGAGAACCATAAATATGTCACAGCAGTCTGATATGTGTGGGCAGCTCATCGGAGAATGTCCATGGAGCTACTTCTCCATTGCCGAAATCAATAGATGATGCAACTCTGGGTAGCAGTCACACAAGTAGGGTCGATACGGATGGAATGTGAACCTGTCAAATAGGCCAGATTGTCCCTTTGTCTTCTCTTGTTATTTTCAGTTTGATCAGCAGGAACGCCTAGAGTCAGAGAATCCAGAACTGGGCACGCAGGGACTTCTTACATGAATAAAACTAGACTTGCTTTTTCAGCAAAGAGTTGGCTATTGGGCCGTTGAGCCTGTGGCCTATTAGATAACCGAGTCATATCACACACATCATAACCTGATCAGTCACTGTGTCAACAAAAGTAAACTTCCATTTTTCCCTTGCTGGAATGGTGGTCTCAAACCTCTTTTTCCTGATAAATAGAAACATTCCCTAATTGCCAGCCTGAAGTTATTTCTGACTTGTTTGTAATCCAAGTGATTGTGGGTGTGTTCATAACTGTCCTTTTAAAAATGTTTTAACCATTTGCAACAGTTACTAACACTTTTTAAAGGCAAAATGTTTATAACTTGTTTCAGGTGAGGCAGGCCGTGACCCAGCTGTAGTAGCTAAGGACATGATAGATGCAGTAACTGACTTTGCAAGGAGTAACTCTGCTCCATCTGTGAAAACTATTAAAGTTGTCATCTTTCAGCCACATCTGCTGAGTGTGTTCCAGAAAAGCATGCAGAAAAGAGAAAGGCCTGCTAAAACAGCAGCCAAATCGCTGCTGTCCAAGTTAACATGTAAGTAGATGTCACTTAAATACAGGTTTTAGATCAATCTGTTTAGCACCAGCTGATAATAGTTAATATTAATTACAACATTTGTGTATTTCAATGTAGCATTCTGGAGCTCTGAGAAACGTTCCCCAAAGGAAAAAAACAAAGCGGTTTTGGAAAAGAAAATCGACTTTGCTGTTGTGCAGATTTGTGGTGAAAACAAAAAGAAAGTGGAAGAAGCTGAAAACTGGTTGAAAAGTACAATTCTAAAGGAACAGTTTCAAACAGAAATCACGGATGAGTCTATCTCTCATTTCGGTGAAGCGGAGAGTGAGGAACTGCATGACCTACAAAAGAAATTAAAAATTGCTCTTAATTTGGATAGTACCTCTGTTCAAATTTCAGGTGTTGAGAAAGATGTCTGGATTGCTTATTCAAATATTCAGGAAATGATCCACAGGGTAAAAGCTGCTAAGCAGGAAGAGATCAGGGCAGAACTCTTACAAAACTTAATTGAGTGGAAATATTTTGGAAAGGATTCCTATGTGCCTTTCGACAGTCTCACAAATATGCAGCTGGAAAATGCTTTCATGGGAAAGCAGAAAGATATTTCGGCTGTCATTGATGAGAAAAAATACATGGTGAATATAGAAGCTAGATATGCTGTGGATGACAAAGGAAACCGTACACCCATTATACGTGTTGATAAATCTGAAGGTAAGTAAAAGCATCTTGACAGACCAACGTTCCCACATTAAAACCAGGTTGCACCCAGCCTAGAAGAGTAAGAAACGATAAGAATGTGCAAAATATTGTTAGGAGCTTTGTGCAGGTCCATTTCTGGAGAATGTAGAAAGGAACTGAATTGGGAAATGAAAATAAAAGAATCCTGAAGTTATTTAAAATATTTGGAAAATTAGGTAATGTGTTCTGAGGCTCTTAATGGGCTTACTAGCAATAATTAGATATTTGTAGCAGTTGTCATTCTAGATCTCAACTAATTTCTGTTCTTGAGATGTACCCTCTTCCATGTATTTCTGGTCTTTTATAATATAAAGAGCTACCTTTTTTTTTTTTACTCATCCATACAGGCCTTTTCCCAGTCTATTATTTTCTTTGTCCTGCTGTGACTCAGTTTTACAGGGGCACATTTTATATTAATGGGAGCAACTTTTTTGTCTACTTAACACTTGAAGGTGAAAGCAGACAGGTTTAAGTAACTGTGCAGCTTCCAGTGCCTTAGTAATGCCTCCTACACATACTTTCAGATTTTTATTTTCTGTTCTCTTACCAAAAAATGTCACTTCTAATTGAGGGAACCTGTAATGTCGAATGTCTGTAGCATATGCATCCATCAGTGTTACTGTTTGACAATACAGCTAGATACTAGGCCTCGCATGAAATCAGAGAAGAGAAGAAAGGGAAGACTTCTGTTTTCAGATGGAGGGTGTATTCTCGAACTTTTTCATTTAAAACCTTCCATGTTCAGATACTTTGCTTCTAGTCTCCTAGTTGATGAGAATTAACGGCTCAGTAAATCTGCGTATGCTCCATCTCCTTGAAAACTTGATTTGCAGGGAAGGCTACTGGTAAAAGATATTGCAAAGGATCCATCTTCAGCTGCAAAGAACAGATTTGTCTATGAACTACCGATTCAGGCACATCAATTGCCAGTGCAGTGGCAAACTTGAAAATACAGTGCCCTGATCCTCTGGCAAAAGACCCATGGAACACTCTTGGCTGACAAAGATCAGTAGGCACTAGTGATAAGCTGGGTGTATGGGCTTTTAGAAGGGTTTGTAGCAGGGCATATTTCTTTTTAAGCAGAGGATTTGGGTAAATATGATTGATTATGTTTCTTCTGCAGATCAAGAATCAACAGTTCTCCCTGCAACGTGGGATGATATGCAAAACCAGCGACTCAAAATAGTGGAACTAAAACCAGAAACAAGAGAATACAGAGATGTGCAGGAACAGTTTCTGAAGACCTGTCAGTCATTAAAAATTGAAAAGGTAAAAGCATGTTGTTTCTGACATAACAATGGAAAAATAAATTCCACTGGGATTTCTAAAGTTGGACAAGTCTTTATGGCTGTCCATAACTTTAATCAGCATCAGCCTAATGTTGCAGTTGAGGTATTTGGAATGACTCTTAAGCAGTCACTTCTTTAGCATGCAGGGAGAGTGCTCTTTCTTTAAATCGTTTTTGCTACAGTAGAGCACAGCATTTGCTCACCTAAGCCATGTGTGCTTTGCAGGTAGGCATGTCATCTATGCCCCAGAAACCTGCGAAACTGTCCTATA
Source organism: Burhinus bistriatus (assembly GCA_013397275.1). NCBI lineage: Eukaryota > Metazoa > Chordata > Aves > Charadriiformes > Burhinidae > Burhinus > Burhinus bistriatus. The sequence continues at coordinate 410,230 of VYXH01009896.1, read as the reverse complement.
TTGTTTCCCGTGGAGTGTTTCTGTCATGTTTTCGGCTGGGTTCTGCTGCCCATCATGCCAAAGTTTGCAGTGATTTGATGAACTTACTTCATAATCTGGTATATGTGCATTGGAGCTAGGAGGAGAATCTTGGGAGCAGATTGAATAGTTGATACACTATTGTTTTCATAACTGCAAGCTAAAGAAAAATTAACGTGTTTTACTTTCAAACTTTACAGATTGAAAGGATACAGAACCCATTTTTTTGGAAGGCCTACCAAATAAAAAAGCGTGAAATGGATAACAAAAACGGCAACACAAATAATGAGAGGCTTCTGTTTCATGGGACAAGTAAGGAGTCGTTAACCTTAATTAACAACCATGGATTTAACCGGAGCTATGCTGGAATGCACGGTAATGTGAATTTCAAAACAACTCTTGTTTTCCTGAATAGGGCTAGGACTGATTTGCCGTGCCATCTGTATAGTCCTGCCTTGTATGCAAAAGTACTTGTTTCGTTAAATCTCCCTATTGCAAATAAAAGAGATTCACAGGCTCTGAAGATGGCAGATAAGTCATTGCTGCTACTGAAATGCTAACAAACGCTTGTTTTTCTGACTACAGCTGCAGTCTTTGGAAATGGAACGTACTTCGCTGTTAACGCCAGCTATTCGGCCAGTGACACCTACTCTAAACCAGATGAGGCTGGGAAGAAGTACATGTATTTGGCTCGAGTCCTTGTTGGAGAATATTCTCGGGGGACAAAAGGATCAATTACTCCAGCAGCCAAAAATGCTAGTAACTCTATAGATCTGTATGATAGCTCAACTGATAACGTGAGCCAGCCATCCATGTTCATCATATTTAACGACATTCAAGCTTACCCAGAATACCTTATTACTTTCACTAGATAAGCATTTTGATTGCAGCCAAGATTGCGTGTCTTTGTGTAGGACAGAAACATTTATAACAAAATACACAATGAAAACAATAAATAGTTTTTTCAAATTCCTAAAGCTTGTTTATATTTAAGCAACCTCTGGTAATTTTTGATAGCACTGAAATAGACTGCTTGTTTACACTCGGAGTAAGTGAGCATATTTAACACTTGAGCTCAATATTCTACTGAAAACCGTTGTTAGATTACAGATTAAGCTTTTATACTGTATTAGCCTTTCCGTGCAGCTTTACGGCCATCCTAGTTGCACTAGGAAGTGAGGACAGGTCGGGGATTGGAAGGGATCTTCTTTCAGCCACTGACTGCTTGCTGTTGCATTTCTGATGGCTTCTTACACTCTGTAAATGATAGTCTGCATCATGAATTACAATACAGTGGTTTTCAATAAACAAACTAATTGTAGTTAATGGCTTGTGCTTGTCTAAACCTCCCCGAACATTTAACATTGGTTTTCAACCAATGAACTTGACATCTCAAATATGGATTTACTTGGTTTTAATAGAATAACCCTCCCTAGCAAGTTAATAAGACCTTCTACAGAAGGTTATAGAAGTTGCGCGAATTACTTATATATTGCCTAAGAGAGACAGAAAAGGTGTTTCTCTTGCCATGTACCATTCACACCCCGCCCCATCACTCCCCCTGCAACAGCACTGGAACCACTCGCTTTGGCCTTTGTTGCTTTTGATTGTATCAGTTTTCTAACTGCTTGAAAAACACTAACTGTTGAACTCCTAGTGCTTGAAATCAAGATATGGGCATGGGGGCCAAAAGTCTTAAGTTTTGCTTTTAGAATGAATGAACTTAATTGATCCTGTAACAAATGGGGTCTCTGGTTCATAGATGCGACAGGAGGCAAAGGTGGTGGCTTGGGGTGCTTCACTGCAGCTGATGGGTCACTGGTGCCACTCTGATCTTTCTCTCCAGGGGACAGTAATGCATCTGTTTGCACCTTCTCCGTCATCACAAGAAGCCGTGGAGAACATCAAGGTGTTTTTTCACCAGTGCTTGCATTACAGGTGCCAAGGGCATCAAGCACGGCTGTCCTGGTTTGAGACAGAACAAAACCAGTTTTCAGTTTTACTGAAAACTTACTTTTCAGTTAAGTCCCTTCTAACTGACTGCACTCTCTNCCCTTCCCCTTCTGGGAAGGAGAAGAACTTCATACGAAGAAGTTAATAGCAGCAGTGGTTGGGTTAGTGGCCGGCCCAGCCTACACCTTGGCCGGTAGCACTGGGCTCTCCGCAGCCGACCAGTAAAAGCCGCTGTTTCTCCAGGCGACCCAGAGGAGGGGTACCGGGGGACCTTCTTCCCCCAGCAGCGCGGTGGGCTTCCAGAGGGAGGGAAGGGGACATTTTCTAAGGCAGAGGCAGCGCCTGAGGCGGCTTTGGGTGTTCTAGCACCTTCTGGCGGGGAAAGGAGCGCAGGTGTGACGCTGGGACCGGCGGCTGAGGAGAAGCCGGCCCGGCACAGGTCTGTGGCGGCGGCGGCGGCGGCGCGGGGNGTCGGGGGCGGCGGCGGCGGCGGCGCGGGGGTAGAGGGTGGCCCGTTCCGGCGCAGCGCCCGCCTGCGCCCCCCACCCTCCTCCGCGGCGTACCGGACCCCGCCGGGGCCCTGCCTGAGGGGGAAGGCGGTGCGCAGCCCCGCCCCGCCCCGCCGCGAAACGGAAGCGAAAGGCAGCGGTGGGAGGAGCTGGGAGCGACCATGGCGGGGGCACGGGCGGGGGG
>VYXH01009896.1:384456-398762 GCA_013397275.1 Burhinus bistriatus | reverse complement strand
AAAAAAAAAAAAAAAATCTTATTCAACGTAATCGTTCTAAGAATACAGTCATTTGCTTGATTTGAAGTTAATGGTATATGTGTGTTTGTATGTGTGTGTCCTGACATTTAGATCTAAACACTGTCCTGGAAAAGCAGCATTTACTGGAACAGAAACCAATTTCTGTGCATCCGTATTACCACTCCCTGGGAACAGCTCTCTATGGAGAAGAAAGACCAACTATCAAGATGCCAGACCCCATTGGGGTGCCACTAAATCCGTATGTCTGGCAGTTTTTACAAAAGCAGGCTAAACTGATCCAAGACATAAACGAGGAAATGGCAATTTGCCACTGTGAGCTAAAATGGCCCCAGGTAGTCTGTGCACACCCAGAAATTATGTTATGCCCATCATCATCTCTCTTCAAGCAGAAAAAAACAATGATTAAGTTGATCAAGACATGGAAGCAAGATGCTTCAGCTGAGTTCTCACGTATCATGGCACGTTACATAGCTATAAAATGTAAAGTAAATTCAGTGGATTGGAAAGATGTGAAAAACAGATTGGTGAACGATGTTGCTTTGATGATAACTGATATTTCTGATGAGATGGTGGTGATTGCAGGCAACAGAGCCGCAGTGGACAGCGCAGAGAGGGAAGTGAGGAAATGCATGGAAAAACCCGTGAAGCAAAGTGAAAAGGAAAAACAAAGCATAGAAATTTCTGTGTCAGTGATCCCAGGGAAGTATGCTGTTCTGCACAATGCTGGGCTGGAAAAGAATATTCACAAAGAATATCCGTGCTTAAAGATCTTCTATGATGACACAAAAAAAACTGTTCAGTTGTGTGGATTACCTGTGGAAGTATATAAAATCAAAGCTGACTTACTGGAAAAGATATTAAATATGCCATGCACACCAGTTACCATTGATCCCTATGTTTTCTGCTATCTACAGCATGTAGATAATAAACTAATATCAGAGATATTATTCGCTAGGAAAAAAATTAATGCTTTTTATGAACTTGAGGATGATACTGTGTTGCTATTTGGAGATGCTCCCAAAGATCTTTTAGAAGCAGAAAAGCAAATAAAGACAGGCTTACAATATGAGTGCATCAACGTGGAGGACAGGGAGATCATTAAAAAGCAGCAGTGGAGTAGTCTTCTTGCCTCCTTGCGTAAGAAGTACAGTTCTCCCCAGGAAAATGTAGTCATTGATGAACCTGTTGGAAAAGAAAACAAAGTGATTATTGCTGGCTTTTCTAAGGCGGTAACAGAAGTTTATCAGAAACTTAATGATTTTATAGATAGAAACACACACATGGAAAAAGTAATCCTGGCTAAGTCACTGGTGGTAATGCAGTTTGTAGAGAAGGAAAAATCCAGTGTTTATCTTGAATTGAGGAAGAAAGGTGTGACAGTACGTTTTGACACCAAGACACTGTGTATTTCAGTGAGCGGACCAAGAGCCGAAGTGCCAAAAGCAGTCACCACATTTGAAAAAATTCTGTCATCCCTTTACTCAAAAAGTGTGTCAATTAATAAACCAGGAGCCAAGGAGTTCTTCACTGAGAGGAAAGATTCATGCGTATTTGAGGCAAAGCAGAAATTTAGCTGTTTGATTAGGCTGGAAGAAGAACAAGAACAACAACAACAGAAGGATGAAAAAGTTGGCAATAAAGAGAAAAGAAAGCTCTACTACAAGCAAATGCTGCCAGATGGCGTTGTAGTAGCAGTGTATAAAGCTGACTTGTGCAGTTATCCTGTTGATGTTGTGGTAAATGCATCTAATGAAGAGTTAAAACACATCGGTGGCCTTGCTGAGGCACTGTTAAAAGCGGCTGGTCCAGAGCTGCAACAGGAGTGTGATGAGCTGGTGAGGAAGAATGGGAATTTGCAGCCTGGATGTGCAGTTATCATGGGCGCTGGGAAACTCCCCTGCAAGAACGTCATTCATGCTGTTGGGCCCAGGTGGAGGAAGGATGAAGCAGAGAAGTGCGTGTACTTGTTAAAAAAGACAGTGAAGAAAAGTCTACAACTAGCTGAAACATACAATCATTGTTCCATAGCTCTGCCTGCTATAAGTGGAGGGATTTTTGGCTTTCCACTGGAACTGTGTACGTATTCGATTGTATCCTCCATCAAGGAGACCCTAGAAGAATCCATGGGGGACAGCAGCTTGAAGGAGGTTCACCTTGTGGATGATGTGGAAGAAATGGTTCAGGTTCTGAGTGAGACAGTAAAAATAGTGTTTACAGCTAAATCACCCTCCTCAATACTGCCGATGTCACGCTTGGGAAACGGTAAGCTGAGAGAAAGCCAGGAGAAAAGAAAAGAGGAGCTGCAGATGATTATGACAAATGAAGGACTGCGCATCCGAGTGGAGAAGAAAAGCATTCAGGAGGCCACGGTAGGTCTTCTGGTTCCTTTCTAACTTGATGTCTTCTTTAAATTTAAATAGAAAATGAATGACAGTAGGTTATCTTGTTTTACAAGGCAATTGCTGCATAAGGAAACAACGGCTATGTGCTACCTAAACAAGGATGCAAGCTTGCAAAACTGATGGATTTCAGGTTGGGATTTGTCACCCTGCAGCTGTTTCTAGTGGGCAGCTTTGAATTTTGGGGTCCTTCATTCCCAGCTAGGTTTTACGTATTCTCCAGATCAAAGGTCAACATGTAAAACGGTTTGGTTTTTTTTGAAAAGGGAAATATTAAAATACTTCCTAAAAGTGTTTATATGATCCGTAGCTATTCTGACTGGATATTACAGGAAATCAGCACCTCTTTGGGCCACTATTGTGGGTCATGCTAACAGGGAGGATGTAGCTTACTTTTTTTAGTTCCCTTCTCTTTGGGTGGGTTAAAGACACAGTCTATGAAGAAGTTACTGGCCTCTAGAGAAGTGACCCCATAGAAAGGTGCATGCTTAGATTGATTTGCCAAAGTCTAGACCTGATTCTACTTATTTTTTTTCCCTGTTTTGTTTTTTCGTTCTTTTTGCTAACAAAGCGTTTAATTACTTCTCATCTATACCATCAAAACTCAATTTACATCTCTGACATAGTTTCTTTGCCCTATGTTTTTTTCTTCAGTGATGCAAAGTGCATCTTGATAAATTTCTCTTTCAGCTGCCTCTGATTTTTCTTTGGGAGTTTAAAATCTCCCTAAATTATTATTATTGCCCTGTTATTTCAATATTAGTTGGTTCCGTTGTCATTTTGGTGTCTGTAAAAGCCTATTCCAATAAAAGAGTGATAGTAGATGTAAAAAAGCTCAATACGTCACATATTTAAAATACTTTGTAATTAAAAGACCTCCAGTGGAACTGCAAAGCAATCACCAGGCTTTGGGGCTTTCCCTGTTTTGCTTCATGAAAGCACAACCATCTCCCTTCACGTTGTTTTGGTGCACGAGGTGCTGCTTTTCTGATAAGGTGTAGACAATCCCACTTCTGTGAAAAAGAGGAAAGGGACATTAAACTTTCTACATTGGGTTTATTTCACCTGCCCAGACATTGGCGTCTGCTCAGGATGAGGTGAGTCACAGGCTTACAAGCTCTACCTGGATGGATGGATGACCTGCTCACATGTAGATCTCTGTGGTGTTGGTACTCACAGTGGGTCTGATGCTGCCTACCATAGGTTTCCTACAAGTCCAGGAACACTCAGTATGCAGAGGCTGTGCTGAAAACCGGGTTATTTCTCTGTTGGCATCTTGTTTTTCGTGCTGCCTGTTGCTTTGGTAGTGCTATTAGTGTTGATGTGTATTTTTACTTGAAGTCTGGCTATAGATATTTTCGTTGTAATTTTGTTGCAGACTGATGTTATTGTCAACAGTGTTGGCGTAGATCTGAATTTTGGCACGGGACCTCTTTGCAAAGCCTTGCTGGCAAAGGCTGGACCAGCGCTTGAAGTAGAGTTTGACAAAGAAAAAGAAAGAGAGTTTGCTGATGAAGGGAGTGTGCTCTGCACCAGTGGATGTGCTCTGGCCTGCAAGTCCGTGCTTCATGCCATAGTTCCCTCGTGGGATGGATTAAAAGGACAGACCCTGAAGGTACCTTTTAATTATTAAAAAAAAAATTAAAAAATAAAAATTTTGAAAACAGATTTATTTGGGATCCTTTCCTGAAGTTTCAGAATTTAAAATAGTTAGTTTAGATGACTCAATTCCATTTACTTCTGTTTGAGCAACCTTAAAGATGCCTTGATGCACTGAGAGCTTCTTCTCATACCAGCATAGTCTCTATGGAACTAATAATAAATGATCCCCTTTTTTTTTTTTTTTTAAAAAAAAAAAAAAAAAGGATTTTTGCTGTGTTTTTCAGATCCTAGAAGATATAATCAATTCCTGCTTGAAGAAAACTGAAGAACTTGGACTGAATTCAATCGCTTTCCCAGCTATTGGAACTGGAGGATTTGGATTTCCTAAAACCCTTGTTTCCAAGTTAATGTTTGACGTGGTATTCAAGTTCAGTAGTAGTTATGCTCGGAAGACTCTCCAGGAAGTTCATTTTTTCTTGAGTCCAAAAGATCTGGATAACATTCGGGTAGTTCTCAGGACAAAACCACCTATGTTACACACTGTTCTAGTTATGCCTTAACAATGTATTTTAGTTATACTGCTTTCTTAAATGAATAATTTAGCACTTTCTTACTGCTGTGGGCTGGTGACAGTGGGATGTCTCTCCAGTGTATCATTCAGTGTCTCTGAAATAAAAAATCTCAGCAAGCGCAAGCTGCAGACAAAGTTGGCCTTGCTGCTGGCACTGTAAACTCCTGTAGATGCTCACTCATCTTTTGACAGGGGAGTTCTGGCAATGCAAAGACAGTATCTATTATGACACTGTCCACACTGAGGCTTCCACTGTTGTTAATGATACCTAAACACAACTGTAAAACGTGACAGATGTCTCAGCAAGAGCTACATGACTGTTAATGTTAATTATAGAAATATTCAGTATATAAACTCTGAAATAGTATCTTTGGTACCTTTTTTTTCTTCTTAGGCTTTTACCGCTGAACTAGAACGTAGGGTAGCTGAAAGTTGCAATGCTGCAGCACCATGGTCAAGTAAGTTGTGTAGGGGCAGGAGGTGGGACACAAGGGAGAACGTGAATACTGTAAAGTGGTTTTATACGTCTCAGGAAACAGACGAAATGTCATTGAGACACAGAGCTTTTTTTTTTCCTCCTAATGGACTGGCATTCTTAAACTCCATTTGTAAAAATCTTAAAGAGGAGTTTCTTTTGTTGAGAGCGTGCTCTCAACAGTGAGACCTGTCTTATCAGATGGAAGAGGATACCCTGGCAGGAGAACCATTAGTTTGTCCTGCTCAAAGGATATAAGAACTTGGTATCGCTTTGCCAAACAAGCCATAAATAACCTGTATTTCTGTACCTTTAATCTCCTATATAGAGATATACAGAATGGATAATTTCCTTTCCATTTATTAATTGACTGTAGTGTGACACAGTAGCAAAACGATATGAGTGAATTGCCTCAATGGCAGAGGCTTATTCATAAGAGCGTGTAACTCTTTCTTCTCGGTTGCTGTGAGTATCAGTGAGATGAAGTTAAGAGTGTGCAGATAAAATATGAATTAGATAAGTTTAGACTAGAAGTAAGGAACAGTTTTATATCTGTGAGGGTAAAGATGAAATAACTTAGAAAAGTTGTGTGATGGGATCTCCATTACTGGCAGCGCTTAAGCTCTGTTTCTTGTAAGAGTTAATTCAGGAAATTCTGAAACAGAGCTAGTGAGATCAGATAACCCCAAGAGGCCTTTCTGAATTTATATTGTGTGAATTTACAGCAATAGAAATGGTTTCACTTTCACAGTCTTTAAATGGGAAGAGTATTGCGCCTTCCTGCTTTCAGAAATGGAGTAAAGAGAAAGGCAGAGACTCTCTAGGTCCATCAAACTGATGTAGAACATATTCGTTAAAAGAAAAAGTTGCAGTTTCCATCAGTGGAACAGAATAATACCCCAAGCTAGAGGAGACATGTTTTAAGGTATTTTTCTTTCCCTTGCAGGTTTCACTGGGCCTGTTTCAGCTGAAGTATTTGGAGTTCATGAAATGCAGATTGGTTCCGTTAGACTCCAAGTAATTAGTGGAGATATTACCGAGGAGGATACAGAGGTTATTGTAAACATAACAAATTCAACATTTGATGCCACAACAGGTATTGTATTGAATATGTAGTTCTTTAGTGGTAAGTTTGGGCTAGTTTTTAGAAGGGGGCAGGGGAAAGAATTGTCCATATGTGAAACTTTTATGAGGTATTTTTCAGATGAGAGAGAGAGCGAGTTGTGATTAGTCAGGAAATAGATCTTAAGCAGGTTTTTTATGTGTCCTAAATGTTCCATTTAGTTTCCAAACTACTCAAGCAGAAGGCATCTGACCAGATTTTTCTTGTTTAAAAACAAGAATGCTTAAATAAAAGGGAATTTTTAGATTGAATGTAATTCTGAAAAACTGCTCTTGTCCTAATACGTTTCACCGTAAGCCAAAGTCCTGGTTGAGTAAATTGACCTGTAGGAAGCAGAGGATTCTTTGGTGACATTGTGAATTGCAAGCATGAAAGACAGCAAATGATATAATGCAAAGCAGTCAGAGAGTTTGGTGAGGGGCGTACTATAGGCTGGTGAAACGATGAAATAGGAGTTATTCTTAATGATTTCTAATCAATAATGAAGGCAGTGTTCTCTCTGCAGCCATTGCAGTGTGTCATGGAGGGTACTTAAGGGAAATGACAAGGTTTTGCACTTTGTTGGATCTTGCCATATGAGAATTTGGGGTATTTGTAGAGTACAGAAGTTGAGTAAAGTTTTGAGTAGAAATAGCTAAGTTGACTTAATGAATGTATATGATTTTCTTGTATAATTTAAGGGGTCTTCAAAGCAATTATGGATGCTGCTGGTTCCCAGGTAGAAAAAGAATGTGCTCAATATGGTATGTTAAAGCATACTATTTTGTTTGATTAAGTTGTTCTTTTTTGTTCTCTCTGAAAACTTAAAGTTTTTTTATGATTTCCTACTCTAATGGTATAATTATTTTCTCTGAAAAAGTAGCTTTTACTTTTAGGAATTTTGAAAAGTCCTGTTGTTGTTTTGACACCTACTGTGAGAATTTTTCTTTTCACAACTGAACAGAAGATGGATACAGTTTTCTGATGCTAATAAGTGCCGGGAAATTAATGTAATTTAAATTCTTTACCCCTGAAATTACTCGCGCATGTTCTTGACTTAAGAACAGAAACAGTCCCATTGACTTGAGCATAATTTTTAAGCTCATCTATTGGCAGTTACAGGAAAGCTGAAGTTTTGAAACTGAACAAAGTGGTGGAAGACTGTCTTTTGGTGTAAGGACGTGCAGGGCTGGCTTTTAACAGCTAATGGCAAATCTGGGGTTATATTCACAAATACATAATTATTTTTTAATTGAAATAATATAACTCTGCTTATCACCCTGATCTTCTGTAGTCTTCATTCTGCCACATCAGTAGAGCAGTAAAATGCGAACTCACTGTGGTTAGCCTCTACGAGCACAGAAAGGAACACATTCTGGTTGCATAAACAAAATATTCCTGCTCTGCATCCAGAACTTAACTTTCAAGATGGAGTTTCCTGGATATTTTTCCCAGCCTTTGGCTCTGAAGGCTCTGCCTGTTTATCAGCCTGATCTCAGGGCACGCAGAGCACCTTACAATCAGTCGTTACCTTTGTGACCAGTGAAGTGGTATGTAACTCTGTGTTCATCAGTCCATTCATCCTCACAATATGACTCCATTTTGAGGTGTTTGTGATCAAACGTGACTGAGTGCTCTGAAAAAATGCGAACATCTTTTTAAAGATTCTGCACCACAGTTCTTAGATCACTTGGTCGTTATCTTAATGATATTCTTTTAACCATTCAGCTCTTCTGCAGAATAAGAGTTTGAGCTTTCAAGGAATAAGTGGCATAAGAAAGGATTTCTCATGTAAATGAATTTTGCACATTCTACTTGCGTGCTTTCAAATAAGTGAGCTACGTTTAAATTCAACATAAATTCTGAAGTTGTCCTTAATAGGAAACTACTTTGTAGCAGAGCTCTTGGGAAATTAGAAAACACACGATTACTTGAATTACTTTCTCAAAGCAATTCTGCAAAACCAGGATAATACAGCTCACAGTGGATTTCTTTCCGCTTCTTCCACTGCTCTTCTAGCATCAATATAACCAGCTGTCCTATCAGAAGAAATAGCCACTTTGAAAATGTTATGTCTCCTTCTTTATCTTCTCTATTCCAGCTGGGTTGTCTGAAAACGGCATGGTTATTACACAAGGTGGAAAACTGTTGTGCAGGAAAATCATGCACTTGATTAACGGTAACAATGTGAAGAGTCAGGTCTCTGTCGTGCTTGAAGAGTGTGAGCGAAGGAAGTACAAGTCTGTCGCCTTCCCGGCAATTGGAACAGGTTTGTGTTTTCTTGGGAAAGCGATGAGAGCTGTGAGGTAGTTCAGAAACTGGGACAAGGTTAATACCTCTGATATGGATAACAGTAGACTTGTACAAGAAACTCTGTGAACTGTGATTTGTGAAGGTTCATTGTAGTCAGTTCAAACACCATCTGCATACTTCAAAAATGCTGCTTTTTTAAAAGTATAAATATTGCAGTTGATACTGATTGAGCAAGAACACCTAAAGAAAAGGTATTGCTCCATAAAAGACATTCTGCCCCAAAACATACTGTGTATCTCAGCTGGCCACCCTGCTTCTTTCTACAAACTTCCCATAGACCTTGCTTTAGGATTTCAGCCTCGCAGAAAGGCTGGGGTTGGGCTTTGTAGGCAAAGAAAGATGGAGTTGTCCTGAGACCAAAACCTTGCCTGGCTGACTACAGAAATTGCGGGCTGAGTGCAGAATACCTGCAGTTTACACAGCCTACCTGCTCCAGTGGAGGGCTAGAGGCAGGCTAGCTTATTTGGCTTAAGCTTCTGGTTAGCTTGGGGAGCGGGGCTTGAAGAAAGCAGGGTGTCCTTCTCAGACCAAGGCTCCCCTTGACTGGAAAAAGAAATTGTGAGCTGGTCCTTGCTCAGTGTGCCGGGTTATGGTAGGAGCTGGTGCGTGGGTCAGTGTCTGGAGTCCACAGTGATACTTACGGCAGGTCCCCTGGACTGCCAACATCATCTGGTGCTGGCATCACGATGGCTGTCCAGGGGATGTCGTGGCTGAAATTGGCAGGGGTCCCACCAATGTTTTAGGATAAGCTTATGTTGGACTTCAGGCTTGTTGTAGGGGAATGAGAGCAGTTGTTTTGAGCTTGGTGTTCCTGTTTGTGTGTTGAAATACACTGCAGGCTTGTGCCAGGATCCTCTGCTGATTTTGATTTGTTTTTACTTTGATACCCAGTGTAAAGATGGGGATGGAGTAGTGGTGCTAAGGCTGAAGTGCTTGTTGGAGCCTCAGAGTAAACAGGGACGAATCCCAGAAGGGCTTCCCAGGTCTGTGCAGAGTGTCAGCTCCTGCAGCTCACAGGCTTAGGTGTAAAGCTGAGGTTAAGCCTGGGGCTTTGGCCAGAAAGCATAATGGGGCAGGCTGGGGATGTGGTCGCTGTTTTCTGGATGTTGCCTTGATTTAAGTACTGTTCACTGATACATGCCTTTTATTTTTGTTTAGGTCAAGCAGGACAGAGTCCAGCAAAGGTAGCTGATGACATGTTGGATGCTATAGTGGAATTTGCAAGCAAAACATCAGTACAGCATTTGAGAAAAATTAAAATCATCATCTTCCAGACAAATATGCTCAGAGACTTTTATGAAAGCATGAAGAAAAGAGAACGTTCAGGTTCATCCACAAAAGGTTCGTGGGTGTCTATGTTTAAATGTAAGCAGGTGGGTTTTCCATGTGCATGGGCACATAAAACTAAAGATCTTTTCTTTAAAACTAATAATTAACATTTATTTCTTCCCAGCGTTTCTGGGGGGCAAACCCCAACCCATTGAGAAGAAAAAGCCCGTGGTTTTGGAGAAGAAAGTTGATTTAGCCACATTTCAAATTTGTGGAGAAAGCAAAAAAAATGTGGATGCAACTGAGTCTTGGATAAAGAATTTAATTTTAAAGGAACAGTTTGAAAACATTATTTCAGATGAGCTAATTGAAAATTTTGATGAGAGGCAAATTGACACTTTGGCAGATCTCCAGAGAAGAAAGCATGTTACCATTCAGCTGGAAAATAAACATTCCCCCCATCACATTAAAATTTCTGGTGTTAGCAGGGATGTCTGTTTTGTTTCTGTGGAAGTTCAAAAAATGATCCAAAAAATTAAGGATACGGAAGAAGAACGATCCAAGGCAGAACTTGTTTATAACCTGGTAGAATGGAGGTATCCAGGAAGCAATGGCAGCTTTGTTGCTTTTGATAAACTGACAAATATGCAACTGGAAGATGCCAAAATAGCTAAAAAACCACATCTTGCTGTCAAAATTAACAAGAACAACTACAATGTGGATCTGAATACTCTACAGGCTAATGATGACCAAGGAAAAACTATAAACATTCAACGTGTGCCAAAGAATGAAGGTAAATTATAGCTTTGTTAATAAAAAAACCCCTTTAATAGTGATTATTGAATGATAATTCTGATAAATGCAAACTCAGGTATTCCAAAGAAGTAAGGATAGCTTTTTATTCCCACTTCCCCCCCTCCCCGGCTCCCCCCAGCAGTTTTACTTTCATAATTGGTGGCAGGTATGATGGAAATCAGAACACCTGTTTTAAATACAAATATTATCCATACGTATGTGACTAGTGAGCATAGGTTTCATCCTTAGTCCGACAAAGGAAGTGGTGTATGAAGAATGTGTAAAATTCTTCTGTTTTTTTCAAACTTGTTTTACTTAGATATTGGTATAGGGATAATTCAACTAGAGAAAATGTAAAGTCTGAACAGTGCACTACAGAGCCAGCGATGTTATTGAAGAGAGAGTGTGTTCTTGGAATAAAGGGTTGTGTAAGGTACTATCAGCCCTCTATATGCAGTTGGTTTGTAAGATGTGCCTACAAAACTGAGCTAGGTATCTGTGATAGTAATGCAATCTCTGTTTTGCAGATAAGCAGTCAATAGAGCTCCCTGCGCAGTGGGAAGACATGCAAGAGGAACGGGTCAAACTGGTGAATCTCAAGCCATCATGTCGGGAATATCTGGAAGTTCAGAACAAATTTAAGAAAACCTGTCCCAGCTTTGTCATAGAAAAGGTGAAATCCTGTGGAGGAAGCAAAATGAATTCTTGGGATGAAAACGTTAATATACTTTCTAAATATTTGTAAGGTGTCTGCAACCTTATACACCTTTCATATGTCAGTCTCCCCAGCACGGTACAGGGTGGATATAAATCAAATCAAATTTCCTAAGTTGCCCTGCCATTTCTGCCTTCTAATAATGCAAACCCAGTGACCATTGGTCTTCAGGCTGACTCTATCTGTGTTCAACTAATGTGGTACTCGCTAGTCAATGTGGTACTTCCAATTAGGAAATTCTATATTGAAATGGAAGCATGAGCAAACACATTCAGAATACAAAGGAAAATACAAAGTCCTTGCAGATTGGCCATAAAGCTTTTTACTCTTTTACTACTTCTTCCCTGTGAGTCCCAGAGCCTTTCAGGCTAGAATGTTGGTTTTAACCAAAGTGTCAAGATTTGGTTCTGCTTATTGAAAAGTCTGCAACACAGTGCACAGAGATTTAATTGCCAGGGAAAAGATGAAATTATTCAGAATCAGGAGGAGCGATAAGTAGGAGAAAATACAGTGAAATTAAGAGTGAGAATATGTGTTTGAAAAATTTTCTTCCATCATGAGATTCACTGAGCATGGTCACTAAGACACAAATGGAACAAAATATCAGTGTACAATGGAAAAAATCAGGTAACGACATGAAGTCTTTTTCCATTGAAAATGGAATGCTGTTGCAGCAATGCCTTTAAGACTATACTTTGATGCAGGTACACTGTTTTCCCCTAAGCTATATTCACATTGTCGACCTAGGGACCCACCAACATCTATCCTCCCACCAATTTATTTTTGTATAGGAGTTTCTCATGGGTTGCTAAGCTACACAGTAAAGGAAATAATTTTGTCTTTCAAGCTGAGATCTGAAAGAGAAACTTAAATTCAACGTAATGCTATCACTCCAGTCTACCCTTTAGTGAGAAAATAATGAGTAAAGATGATTAGGATGTACAGAAGGCATCTTACATCGTTGCCTGTAGCAGTGGTACAACAGCCTATTTCTAAAAATGACAATGCACAGCTACCGTGATTGCCTGTGTACCTGGTATACTAGGCAAGACAAATGTATGCCAAAAATTGTCAAGCTTGAAAACCTCTTGTAAGCTACTTTAGTTTCTGATTCTTCATGAGGCTCGTGTATTCAGTTCCTCAACCCAAAACACACACTAACAGGTCATAGTAAAAATTACTGTCATTCTTTCAGTTTGGTTTGGTTTTAATGCTTTGCTGCCATGATATATATTGGTCCCTACCAGTACAAATACAGTTCTGTTTTGTAACTTTGCAGATTGAAAGAATACAAAATCCCTTCCTCTGGCAGACATACCAAATAAAAAAAATAGCTCTCTGCACAAAGAACAAATATCAAAATAACGAGAAGTTGCTATTTCATGGGACAGCTGCATCCTCATTGAGCACGATCAACTACAATGGATTTAATCGTGGGTTTGCTGGAAAGAATGGTGAGTCATTATCCAAAGCAGGCAGTTTCCTAGACATGTATGAGCTGCTAGGGAATGTCAGTGTTATAGTGCTGTTAGCACAACATGAAGACTGAATAAAGTTGGACGACAACACAGTAAACACCTCCGGAGCATAATCTGTATGGACAGAGGAATTAACCTGTTCAATTAATCCCTTGTTGATGAATGCCACCATCTAGAGGGTATTAGAAAAAGCTCGCCTACTCTGAAATCAAGCCTGGGCAGCTTTTGAAAAATGTTTTGTATGATCTGCCTACAGAAAGGAACAAGGACTGCTGTTCAACACCCTTAGCTGAGATATCAACCAGTAGCTGCTGGTATCTAGTCTCTTCTTATACAAAGACAGGTAGCAAAGTAGAGGTGCAGATACTTCTCCTGTTGCCTCCAAAGATAAGGACAGCACAATCACTGAGAAGATCCCACTCCCCTACCATTTTTATGCAAATGAAATCAGTTCAAGTTCATGAACTAATTCTTCCCCTTCAATTGTTGTTAGGGATAATTATTAAATATTTAGCAGAAAGACTTTCTGTATTAGTTCAAAGATTGTTTTATCCAGGTTCTCTAGTACAGTCATGTTATGTTTATTATTTGATAGCATTCAAAGATGAAGGACAGGATCCAAAGAAGTGGAACTTGGGCTGAATTGAGGTGCCAGTTGCTCTTAGAGGTCCTGCAACCTTACTTCAAAAGTCCTTACTTTCTGTTCTTAATGTTTTCTTCCTTAAGACATAATTGTACATGCCTAGGGCTGACTTGATCTTGAGAGAGCTGGACAGCTTAACTCAGATCTAGTTGACACTTCAGTGTGGTCTGGATCCAAAAGTAGACATTGCTCTGTCTGGATCCTCTAGAGGTACTTACGCTGGTATTTTCTTGAGGAAATAAAGCCCAACATACACAAAAAATATCGGGCTGTGCACAGATAGAAATGGAAGCCACCATTTCTTTTTAAAACATGACCAGAGGAGATGTAGTTTTGCTTTCCTGCTCTTTGGTAGTGCCACGAGGTTGGATTTACTTGGGAAGCAAGAGCCCTAGATCCCCATGCCCTCTCTCTGCCTATGAGAATTGACATCTGCCTCTCCATCTCAGCCATGATTTACGACAGAAGATGCACTCTTCCCTTCTGTCAGGCTGGGTAGCCATGCAAAAATATCCGAAGATCAGAGCAGCCCAGATAGAAAGGACCTGTCTGGCTTGAACAGCTTTCTACCAATGTCAGAGAAAATGAATCTGTCTCACACAAAGAAGCGTGATTCCTCTAACTTCTTGCTGTGAAGAGTAACAAGAAAACTGTAATTATGTAGTTGTTGTAAGTTGAAAAGGCTCTGAAGGTTTGCAATTTCATGGATTGCAGGCTAAACAACAGAGAGAGGAACCGTTTCCCCTATAGGAAAGGGCAGTCAAAACCTGGGTGTTGATACTTAACCCATCATCTAAGTGGATTCATATTTGATTCTGATACAAAGGATTATTACTAGAATTTGCTGTTTAAACTCTAATCAAATGTATAACTTCTGCAGAGTAAAAAAAAAAAGGGGGGGGGGGGGGGGGGCTTTAGGGTTT
>VYXH01009896.1:346063-380244 GCA_013397275.1 Burhinus bistriatus | reverse complement strand
CCCAATCAGAAGCTCTCGTCGACTCCGCCCCACCCTCCCCCGCGCTTCCCCGCTCGCCCATTGGCGGGGACCGCGACCAACGGCGCTGCCGCCATGGCGACGCGGCGGAAGGGCAGTCGAAGATGGCCGCCGAGCCGGGCGGCGGGCGCCTCTGGCCTCACCGGCGTTACCGGCCGCTGCTCGCCGTTTTTACCGCCGCGCTGCTGCTGGGCTGCGGCCGCGCCGCCGCCCTTTCTCCCTCCTCCTNCTGTGATGTCTCAACCACGTCCCAGCTGAAACTTCTTGAGAAGCCTGGAGACGAGAAGGCTCCAGGGAGACCTTAGAGCATTCTCCAGTCCCTAAAGGGGCTACGGGAAAGATGGGGAGGAACTCTTGACCAANGAAGATGGCCGCCGAGCCGGGCGGCGGGCGCCTCTGGCCTCACCGGCGTTACCGGCCGCTGCTCGCCGTTTTTACCGCCGCGCTGCTGCTGGGCTGCGGCCGCGCCGCCGCCCTTTCTCCCTCCTCCTGTCACCACCGCGTGCCCAGCGGCGAGGAGGTGGGGCCGGGGCTGCTCAGGCGGGGGCGAGGGGGTGCCCCGTTTCCCGCTCCCGTTGTGAGGGGGAGCTCCGGTCTGTCCCCCTCACGGCTGCCCCGGGCCGAGGTGTGCGGGTTGCGGCCCCCCCCGGGGTGTGCTGCGGGGCGGTTCGTGACTGAGCGGCGCGGCAGTGCGTGAGGAGAAGGGCGGGAAGGGGCTTTGCTTGAAAAACAGGCAAAAAGAGGCTCTCGCAGACGAGGAGGAGTGCAGGGCCTGGGAGCAGTCGTTGGTGTGGCTGTCCGGGTGGGCTGCCTAATCCAGCCGCTTGTTCCTCTCCCTGCCAGGTTGTCTATCAAGTTCCTCTCAAGGAAAATCATGTCTTGAAGAGAAATGTGGATCAACAACTAAGAATTAAGATTATATATGACAGAAGTGTTGAGGAGTGAGTACGATGCTGTGGTGAATTTGTTTTCCCCTCCATATCTGAGAATGGAAATCCTATTAACTAAAGCTTGTTTGTTTTCTTTTGTTTTAAATTTAGTTTGCTACCTGAGAAAAGACACCTTATAAAGGTATGTCATATTTGCTTCTCTCTTTTGTTTGTACATGTTTTATTATGTGGATTAAGATAAGTCTTTGCCAGTTCAAAGCCTTTAATTAAAGGCTTTGAATAGCAGCCAATTCATATCCTCTGGTTAGGGAAACCAAGGCTTTGTGTACAGATTATGCCCCTGTTCCAAATACTTCCAGTGTTCTGGTGAATGTTGTTTGACAGGTGCTTGCTATATCCCAATGTGCAGAGGTTTCAGTGAGCAACATGTATATAGTTTTTAAAGCTTTTTTGGCACCATTAAGAATACTTTAAATATCTCTCCTGGCTTCTTTTGAGATACTGTGCAAGTAAGGAGTAAAAGAGTGCAGCAGTCAGGTTTGAGGATTGCAGAGACAGGAGCTCCTAGAAATTTGTGATAGATAGTTCCCAGAGACCAGTAAGTTCAGGGCTGAAACAAGTTCAGCCTCTCTGAAGCTGTACATTCAAATCAATACTGACTCCCTTCTCATTTTCTCATTCCAATAACAAAATATGGGAATATTGAAACAAAATATTTCCTAAATACATTGATAACAATTGAACTTCTTAGGAAGTCTGGTGGTTAATGATTGTAAGGTGAGTTATGTCTGCACTGCTACTGGGTGACTTTTATTTTTGTTCTGTTTAGAACAAACTTTTTCCACAAGCTATATCTTATTTGGAGAAGACATTTCAAGTGCGCAAATCCTCGGGTACTATATTACTAAGCAGGTACGTGAAAGTTTGTTGAAAATCACTTGTTATACTTGATATTTAACGTTGTCTTGTATAGACTTTAAGAGTGTAAGAAATGCCCTCCTGAATCAGACCAGTGAACCATCTGTCCCAGTGGTGGTAGCAGATGTTATTTAGGAAGAATACACAAATCTGCTGACCTTCCATGATCAATGTCTACGTTTGTTGTGTCACCGATGTTGAAGGGTATACATGCTGCCTGTTTCCTTTTACATGTACCCCCATTTATGAACCTTTTCCTAATCTCTCTTTGAACCTGTGGGTACTCCCAACAAATGGAAGCATTATATCTTCCAGAGCAGGGTAACTAAAAGTTCTCACTGTGGAATATTAAATGCCTGCATTACACTGTTGTTGGGTGCTGTAAGACTATTCTACTGTTTCTTTCTGATGATAAAGCAGTGCTGACTGTCTTTCATGTTTGATTGAAGGCAGTGTGCGACAAACCAATATTTAAGGAGGAAAGCTGACCCTCACAGATACTGCCTGGGAGCCTGCGCGCACCATACAAGATGTGGGCCAGTTATAGTTCCTGAGAAACACCTCCAGGTAAGCTAAACCATCCAAGTGCTTCTTAACCTTTGAAGTTTTACTGTTTGTGGAAATTACTAAAAAAGTTCTTATTGTTAACAGTGACCTGTTTGCAGGAGATCACTAAGTTTGAATGACAGGATAGAACAATTTTAGTTAGTGGGAGTTTCTTTAGCTTATGCTGTTGAACCAAAATGTCAAATAAAACTGGACTGTTGACTGTTCTCTAAACCTGTGTTATAATGAACTGTACAGAGAGGATGAGATTCAAAGCTTGTTAAATTGCAGCTAATCAATTCATTATTCTCCCTGGTCAATGAGTCAGATTTTCACAGAATTAATAATAAGTTTTGTTTTTTCTAAGACCCTATTTGAAGAGATTATCCACTGAACCAGGGGTATGGTGCAGGAAATCCTTCTAACTTGTTTTCTTGCATGAATTTTTGTTTCAAGTGTAGTATGTGATCGGTAGATTTCTTTCTTTCTCTTAGCTTGAAGTTTCAACTACAGTATTAAAAATGTGTCAGATTACACATGAAATGCAATTGCTACTTATGTATACTATTTCTGTGAGCCAATTTTTTTTTTTTTAATTTGTAGGAAATAAAGGGTGCTAATTCTGGGATATCTAGCTTGGCAGGCCCTTTTTTTTTTTTTTTCCAAAAGCTGCCACATTCCTAGTGGCTATAAATCAAAAGAGCTAGTTGTTTGAAAGTTATTCTTTGACTCGCGTTTTGTTTACTGTCTTCATAGGGAGTTTTCTTATCTTCTGCTGTCTTACAATGGGATTTATTCTTGATTTCAAGCTAGTTGAATTTTGGTGTGCAAAATTTCTGTCATAGCTAATGTATTTTAATTGTTCCATTTGAACATTGTCAAAGCAATGCAGGGTGTGCAATGGGAGTGAATGGCACTGCAGACCCACTGGCTTACCTGACCAAGAAGGGGTTCGAGATGCTGACTTTGTACTTTACGTTAGTGCTCTCACTACAGAAAGGTGTGGCCATGAAAATATCATCGCATATGCAGCCTACTGCCAATTGGAAGCTGAAATGGACAGGCAAGTATTCGCTCTGGTACAAACTCTTTTTTTTTTAATTAAACTTTCAAGTTTTTTAATTATTCATATGTGGAGTATAATTGTTTGCCTGTGTTGTACAGTATAGCAAAGTAGAAGTCATTATTGAAATAAAGACAAGCAGTACATTCCTGTAAAAGCACAAAACAATCAAATAGTGATTAACTTGCAAAGCTGATCCTCCACTGTTACTGCCTAAACTTTCTCTCAAGATCCTGCTTCTGTTGAAGTGAATGTCATACTTTCACAAATTTAAAGGAGAATGCAAATGGGCCCTACTTATGTGGCTTTTGTTTCTAGTTCAGTTGTAGTCATTGTAACAGACACTTTGTACCTCTATAGGGTCTTACCTAAAATTCCGATTTGCTGTATTGTTGTCACTAACACCTGAGCAGAATATTGAATATAGAGAATGATCCCATCCCATCCCTCCCCATTTCCACAGTAAACTAGTCACTGTATTGTTAACAGACTGTTTATTAAAGATTGGGGAAGTTGTTTGGAAGGACTTATTTTTACATTAGTCTCCATTTTCTTTTAAATATTCTGTGTCTTCAAGTGAATGTGATTTGAATTTACTAGTTATTTTACTAAAAACAATTTAATTTTAAAACTGTCTTCCAGGCCAATAGCAGGATATGCTAACTTGTGTCCAAATATGATTTCAACGCAAGCTCAGGAATTCGTTGGCATGTTGTCTACAGTGAAACATGAGATTATCCATGCGCTGGTAAGGGTTGATGTTATAAAATGCACTTCCCAGAAATTTGTGCCTGCTTCCTCACATACCTCCAGCTTGTTGCAAGAGAAGGATGTTTGGTGGCGGAAAGCTCTCCTTCTTCTTCTCTCTTGCCTCCTTCAATTTATGTGTTAATTGCCTTGAAGCGTGGTACTTCCCGTGTATCTGCTGTGAGAGTGATAACTCTTTCATGACGTTTGACTTTGTATGTGAATGTCTTAGCAAAGGTTTCCGTGTGCTTGGTTTTTAACTTGAAGGGTTTCTCTGCTGGACTGTTTGCATTTTACCGTGATGATGATGGAAAACCTTTGACAACAAGATATGCTGATGGACTCCCACCTTTTAATGAAAGGTATTTTATTTTTTTGGCCCTGTCAGTACTCCCATTGAAGGATGTTTTCATGTTGCCTTTTTAGGGTGTATTCTTGCCTGTTGAAAATCCAACTTGATTCTGTTAATAGAATGCAAACTAAGGCAGTTTCATTTATCAGAAGGCTTGAAGTTAAACAGTAAAAGTACCTAGGCTTAAATTTCAATGCTTGCTGAACACCTTACTAAATTGAGACTTGTATTTTCTGTAGTCTGTCTAATGTCAGTGCAGTTCGTTTTTAAGATATATATCATTCAAGGTTTATAGTTATGCAGAACTGACAATATGTGTAGTCTGCTGCCTGATTTTGCTGACTTGTTATTGTATGGTTTGCATTTTTTTTTTTTCTTCATTTAGTTGATGTTGTAGAAATGTTCTGGAGGTTTTTTTTTTCCGATGTGGAATGGTAGAAAGCTTTTGGGTTTGTTCACCTTCCTTTTTATAATAGCAATTGTGAGGATTTTTAGTTAATTTCTTACACTTTTGGTAACTGTAGAAAATGTCTTGAGCCTACAGACTTTTTTTAATACTCTTACTTTGGCTTATTAAATCAGAGTTGTGTATATAATGAATGCATATCTTACAAAGAAGAAATGTTGCATAGTAAATTTAAACTTCAGAAAGCATGAGAAGCACAGAGATTATTCATAATTCTGTTTCTTATGGAGATAAATATGCATAGCAGCGTATATTTGTGGGAAAGATTTGTAACCAAAACATTCTTCTTACAGTCTAGGTTTGTATCAGTGGAGCAATAAAGTCGTTCATAAAGCAGTGAGGTTATGGGATGTACGTGGTGGCAAAATGCTGCGCCATGCTGTTTATCTACTGATAACACCTCGTGTAGTTGTAAGTGTGCATTAACTTAAACTTTTACACTTTGTATGCTAAGGTTGCCATCACATTCTCAAGTTATAAATATTCTTTTAAGAAGTAATAACCTAACACTGAATATCTTTTTCCTGAAAGTATGGCCCAAAGACTATGCAATTAAGACAGTATAATTAGTTGAGAGGGTGTATCCTAAGTAAAGTGGGAAATGGTTGACAGACAGTATGAAATAAATAAATTGATATAGTAGGAGACAATGAAGGGACTGGGAAGTCAACTATAAAAAGGATAAACAAACTTGATACCAAATAGGTTACTTAATCCTACTCTTTAGGTGTTTTCCCACAGACTTAGACACCTAGTACTTCCGTTGCCTTAACAGATGGTGTTGTCACTGCTTTTCTAATTTATAAGTTCATCCTTTTTTCTATTTTTCTCTTGAAAAGCATTGTTTTAATCTTTTTCTAATTTTATAAATTACAAAATAATGCAGTTAACATTTTGTCATGTTTAAAAAGAAATTCCTCAAGTATTCTTGGAAATCTTTTTTGCTTCCCACACCTCTGACTCTACTCCTTGCCCCCAACAGAACATATGCTTAAGTGTAATAAACAGGTGTTGGAAATAAGTTACAATGTTAATCATATTTCGCCACAAATAATCTTTTTATTTGTTTTAAATCTAACACAATATATAGGGTAAACTTGGTTTAATTGCTCCTGTTTTGAGAATTGACCATGCTGGTCAAAGCATTAAAGGTGCTCCTGGGTAGTACTGCACCGGCAAAGGCCGGGCTTCTGACCGTGAGTCCACAGCATTGTTGTGATGCCTCTTAAGGTTTTAATGTATTTTGCAGAAAACACTTCCACATGCAAAAGTAATTGACGCTTACAGCTTTCTAATAGAAAAGTGTTTTTTCTCTGAAATATCTGACAGAAGCAGGATTTTAGTGTTCCTACAGTGTTTGGGTTTTGCGTTGGTTTTTTATGTGGTCTTCAGTGTGTGCATGCTATTCTCAGCTAATTCTGGTGCTGTTTTGTTCTTGTAAACTTCCATGTTTTATTTCCAGGAGATAAGCAGACAGATTGTTAGGCTTTGTGTTGGAGTACTTGCTGGCTTAGTCAGCCTCTGAGTAGGAGAAGTGTTTTGCATTTGGAGGAAAACAAGACGGTAGAAAAAGAAATGCTGAAATACTTTTAAAAGATAATTCTAGAAATTAGGACTGCATGTGCGTATCCATCTCAATATTTTGAGAGTTGTGTTGAAATGTTTTCTTTCTAGGAGGAAGCTCGAAAACATTTTAATTGTCCAATTCTAGAGGGAATGGAGCTTGAAAATCAAGGTGGCATGGGTACTGAGCTCAATCACTGGGAGAAGAGATTGTTGGAGGTTAGTCCTGATATTAGGAATGGTGGGGGATGTGGGAATGTCTGTTCCCCTGCCTTTATTTTTAGGTTTATAGTCGTGCCTACTGGAGAATTGAAAATACAAGTGTGTCAAACCTCACTGAAATAAATCACAAACAGTACTAAACTACCAATACTTAAATGTCCGATTTCTAGATAAATCTATCTTTTTACCTTATTGCTAAGTCTCAGAGTATGAGTTTGAGATAACTTTATTACTGAAAAATTAAATGTCTGTTACTTTTGCGTGCCATTTACCCTTTTGAGAAGGTATATTCCCTTTTTAGGGGAAAGGGGGTGTTCCTTTGGGTCAATTCAACTTTGTCACCCTCTGTCTCTTATACATCAAATATTTGATCGTTCTGTCTATTTGTTATCCTGACTTCATCTTTATTCATATGCCCTAGGGTTAGCTTTTGCCATCTTGACTCCAGAACCTCATCTGGCCAAAGAAACAGTTATTTCCTTCCTGATATTTAATCTTATTTTTATTTATAACTTTGTGTTGTGTGATATTTTTGGCAGAGATAAACTTTCTAATTATTGTTGTATGCAGTGAGGTAAACAGGGAAGTGCTTAAGGACAGACCTTTTTGTGGAAGTATTATTGAAAAATGTATATTTCTTGAGACCAAAATTGTTAGCTTTTCCTGCTTTTCAGTAACCTTTGATGTGGAACACTAATTTAAAGCCAACCGGAAAGACTGCCATTAGAATGAGGATAATTCTAAGGATTGAATAGGGTTAGCAAAAAGGAGATAATTACTAGTCTTCTTTATGCCTTTCCAGAGAAAGTTTGTATCTGGAAAGTAACCCAAGTAGTTTGATTTTGGTCTTGATCCAACTCTCATTAAGTATTGTAGCAGATTTGGTGCTAATAAGTCCGCTGGTGTTAACCAGGCTAGTGGAGAGGGAAGGCTGGAAAACTACATGTTTTGAAGAAACGATAGAAATGAGATGAAGTTCAGTAATAGAAATCCCAGAGCTGTGTAATTAAGGGTGAGTGACTTTTGCCTGAAGTTTTTCAGATGGAAATGACTGAGCAAGAAAAAGACACCGGTGTTACAATTGCCGGTTATAAGATGATTAGGGCACTCCAAGGTGACTGAAGTTGCTCTTTGAGGATGGTGTGAACTTATTTTTAAATGAAATGGAAAATTCCACTGCCACGCTAATGAAGCTCCCTTTGGAGTGCTGTGTTCCTTTAGTCATGTGTCCTGTGCACCTTGCTCCTGAAAAGGACTACTAGAAATTCTAGGAAAATTAAAAATCGGTCTTGCACAAGATAATTAAGTGAGGTTGGCTTTCGCTTACCAAAAGGATACAGAAGAGGGGGTGTAGTTGCTACTGATAAACATGCTAGAAGAAAGAGGTGTTTTATTTCACCTGACGAAAAATGAGTACACATTGGTCATGAATAAGGTTTAGCTGGAATTTGGAATGAGGTTTCTGACTTCTAGAATTCTGAAGCTTTGTAGGGTGGAGTGGGGAAGGGAGTTGCACCTTTGATCTCTTTTATGAAAGAGGTTGGGATTTGATTGTCAATAGTGAGAAGGGACTGGAAATAAAATGCTTTTTCACAGGAAGCATTTTCTTACAATAATGATTTTCAGTGGCTTGCTATTTCAGAATGAAGCAATGACTGGGTCCCATACACAGAATCGAGTCTTTTCCAGGATCACCTTAGCATTAATGGAAGACACAGGGTAAGAATTCATAAGAATAGGGTTTTTTTGATTAATTTGTGTTTGGTTTTCATTGTACTTGATTTTAATTCGCATTGGTGCACTTGTGCTTATCCTTATGCAACACAGTAGGTAATCGGCATAATTAGCATTACGTTAGACAAGGAGTTATACCTAGTATGTTAATTTTTCTTCATGTATTTCAGAACACATACATTCTTAATCTAGCCTTAAAAAACATGCATTGCAATGCATAGTACTATTTGTAGTGTCTGTTTACTTTTTTTCTTACTGTAAGTCTTCTCACAGTTACATGCAGTACATATTGATTATTTTTTCAGCTCTTCTTGCAGATAGAAAGTGTACATGGAGGAAAAACAAAATGGTCTAAAATTTCATCTTTCTGTATGCATTGTTCCTTTGCAGATCACGATGCATTGTTGTTGAACATATAAGCAGTAACATTTTCTTTCAGTTCATTGTGACTTGAAAAATAGTGGAATTGTAATGTAATTTGTGGGAGGCAGAAAGGGATGCAGTTTCCCGTTTTCTTCATTTGAAGAGCTTAAGGCATAGTATGAAGTTCTTTGAACTGCTGTCTTATTAATCAGAACACTAATTTTTGAAGTAACTATGTTCTTTTTGAAAATACCTTTACAGCTGGTATAAAGCAAATTACAGCATGGCAGAGAAATTAGACTGGGGACGCAATAAAGGCTGTGACTTTGTAATGAAGAGCTGTAAATTCTGGATTGACCAAAAAAGACAAAAGTAAGAATACAGTCTTTTTAAACAATAAAGAGGAGACCCTGATGCTTGTTTACATTTGTCCTTCAAATGCAACTCCATAAAAAGAAGTAGAAGTAGATACAGATTAACAAGGAATGCTGTCCTAAGTACCTTCGGATGCACCCGAGAAGGAGCACACCAAATGTATTAAGAGCAGAAGCATCCCACCCCATAAATACAGAGCCAAACATCCTAGGGCGTAGAATGCATTTACACTATAAGAGGGCTATGCTTTAGAGAGGAGGGAAGAGATTAATCTAAACGTGTTTGCTTTCTTATTTTGTCCCTTTTAATTGGAAATGTAGCCAGTATCATTTTGCATTACTGGATTGTACTTAAAGCAACAGAAGGAGATGATAGCCATCTTCAAAAAAAAGCCTTCCTTGTTTGTTTGTTACAATACTCATAAATTCCTAGGACACAGCTGCATAATGGACCTGTTTTGCGTGTATGTTTTTTTTCTTTAAAGTTTACAAAGCAATGTCATAAGAACTAAATAGGTGAGTGCATTGTAACTTTGTTTGCTGGCTTGATATTCGTTAAATTAGAAAAGTCATAACGAGACAAATAAGAATAATCGACCTCCAGAGAAGAAGTCGGTGCTTCTTTGTGTGATTGACCAAGTGTGGGGGAGAGTGGGAACAGACAGTCTTGACAGATTACTTAGTTAAACTATGAAAAGCAGAGTGATCTAATGTGATATTTATTCTTTTTTTTTTCTTTTTTTTTTTTGTGAGGAGGCAATTAATCAGTCCATACTGCGACACTTTGAGGAGTAATCCTTTGCAGTTAACCTGCAGACAGGACCAAAGAGCAGTAGCAGTGTGCAATTTGCAGAAGTTTCCAAAGCAGTTACCTCAGGAATATCAGGTATAATGGATCTTGCTTTACCAAATAACTAAGTGTTTTTATTCTTGTGCTTTGCAGCCAGGTGATTGTATTTGGTTGCATTTTAGTTTTTTCTTCTGAACTAGTAGGCAAGAGTGGACATCTGTGAAAAATGTCTGCTTAGTTTATTGTAAAGAGTCTGGAGGCTGAAAAAAAGGCTCCTGATCTTAGTAAAACAATAAGGATGTCGCTTGGCCATCTAACCAAATATCAGATGGAAATGTTGCTGTGTACCAGAAGTCCCCCAGAACATTTTGTTTGAGGTATTTCTTCACCCAGTCTGCCTTGTGTCACTGCATGCTAAGAAATTTGTTCTTTTCCATCCCAGAGAATGCTGATTGCAAAGCAGGGGGACAGGGAAGGAGGTGGGGAACGATACATGCAAATGTGAATCTCTCTGTGTTATTTACGGATTCTTAAATACTTCTGGCTCATTTGGTTCATGGGTTGCTGTTAATAGCATTCCTCAGTAGTAATAGCTGATGTTCTTAGAACTGTAGTGACCGGTTCTATTTAAAAACTGGTTGTACACTTGTCTTTGCACAAACTGCTTCAGTGCCTATTTTGTTTTGCAGTATTTTGACAATCTTAATGGAGTACCAGCAGAAGAATTGCCTTACTATGGTGGCTCAGTAGAAATTGCTGACTATTGTCCCTTTAGTCAAGAATTTAGTTGGCATTTAAGTGGTGAATTTCAACGCAGCTCAGACTGTAGAATAATTGAAAACCAGCCAGGTCAGTTTTCAAGACTTCAGTATGGTATTTAACAAACTACATTTGCTAATCTGGAATGGGTTTGCTATATATCCAAACTCACTGGATGTGAAATTAGTTTTATGGTACTAGCTGTGTAAAAGCTATGCTGGGGTGAGAAGCACAGCACAACTACCTGGTATGCCCAGGAAGCAAACACTGACATCTAATACATAGAGCATAAGAGCTGAAGAGAAATTAATCCCAAATGATGCAAATACAAGACAAAGAGTGGGGGTGGGGGTTGGTTGGTTTTGTTTTGAGTCTCTGAAAAATTCCACTTTCCACCTTTTGTAGATTTTTGTTCAAGGCAAGGAGCTTTGCAAATTACCAGAGCAAGGGCTTGTCTCCCAGGGTGGTGCATGAACTTCCAATATTGCTATAGGGTATTACCTGTCTGCAGTTGTCTCAAAAACAAATGAATAAACACCCTCTACCCTCAAGCCAGCAATCACAGCCTGGGGGCAAATGTATCCACATAGTTCTAATGCAAAGTACATATCCACGTAGTTCTAATGGAAAGTGCGCTTTTTTTTTTAAAAAAAATCTTGGGTTTCTTTTCACTTCATATTCAAGATAGTATGATTCCCAAATTGATAATGATTATTGGTCTGAAAGATTCGAAAAGTAAACCTTCAATTGCATGTGGAGACATTGACGAATTATAGCATAATAAATTGATGTGGACTTTCTGTTCCCCTAGGAAGTTGCAATTCAGTATATTCTTTCTACTTTAGATCCTACCAAAAACTATGGTGCAGAGAAATACGGACCAAACTCTGTATGTCTTATTCAGAAATCTGCTTTTGTCATGGAACAGTGCAGGAGGAAACTCAGTTACCCTGACTGGGGTAGTGGATGTTATCAAGTAAGTATGTGTTGGGGTTTTATCTTTATTTTTTTTAAAAAGTCAGGTATAAAACGTAGGCTGCTTGTTAGAGCTGTTAGAACTTTGCACCTGGACGCTGCACATGATCTTCTCTGCCTTAAGTCACTAGATTATATGACATGCTTTGAGAATAAATGTCTTCCTACCATAAGCCTGCAGTTTAGATCATGTGTCAAGTTAAGTGTGTGGCCACTGGGATGGCTTGTGTGTTACTTCCAGGCTTGCCGGGGACTTCATCTGTATTATCCCTGTGACACTTTCTCCACAGTGAAGTAGGAATAATATTGGAATCTTCTGTTGTTGAAGCTTAACATTAATTAGTCACTCTGATTTTTCAAAGGTGGAAAGCAGTGTGCACGTCAGTTATTTTTCATTATGTTCCTTCTCCTCAGGACTATCTTACTAAACGTGTTGCTTTCAACAACAGCACAACTCTAAAAGAAGTAGTTATTAGCAGAAGCTGAAATGTACTGGTTCTCGGTTGATGATCTGCATAATTGCACAAAAAGAGTACAGTCAATGCTTTAAAGCATTCTTCAACCAAATAGTAGCTCTGAGTGCATTAAAATACTTGCAGTTCTGTGCTCTAATGCCGGCTGCTTACTGAATGTAGTATTTACTTATTGAAAGAACCTTCAACCCCCAAAACCTATTTCTGATAAATCATAATACAAACTTTCTTTTATTGTTTTATTTTAAGGTTTCTTGTTCTCCACAAGGGCTGCATGTTTGGGTCAAGGACACAGCGTACTTGTGCAGCCGCTCGGGTCAGGTGTTAACTGTGAGCATTCAGATGAATGGCTGGATACACGTTGGGAATCTGATTTGCCCAGCCTGTTCGGACTTCTGTGACTCCTGTCCCCCAGAGCGGGATCCTCCAGCTTCTAACTTAACAAGAGCTATGCCAGTTGGTAGGTTGCCTTATTTGCTGAAGTGAAACTTAATATTAAATGTCTGAAAACTCTAAAGGTTTGTGTCAGCTCTGACTGTGGGGGAACAGGAAAGGAGAGCCATGGCCTGGCTATTCTAAGATCCTAGGCGTAGGAGTTAAAGGAAGATGGCAAAGGTACCTAGCTTTTTGCTGCGCAGTTGTGCAGAATAGCAGCTGAAATAGGAGAAATGTGTCTGAAACATAACTACTTCATGTCATGTCTCCTTCTGGTAGTCATCCCAGAAACCTAGCTTTAGCCTAGCAACTTACCAGAAAATCTGATCTGTGTTTTGAAGGCTGTGTCATTATTACAACCTTCAAAATTATCACCTTGGTGGAAAGTGAGTTCTCACTTGCATAACTTCCCCTTGACAATGTTAATGCTGTAGTCCAGAACACGAAAGATAGGTGTCAGTTTGCTTTTTGAGGGAGGAAAAAAGCTCAATTCACTGACTACCAGTTAATGTTTTGTCAAGAACAGATGGCTTTCTAAAAAGCCACTTGATGAAAGAGAACAGTCTTTACAGTATTTTGCACTAGTGGCTTATTTTTAAGCCTTTAACCAATTCTTTAGTTGCTTGATGTGCTGTCTCTGCTGCAGTTTTCAAGGAAAAAATAAACCTGTTTAGTTTACCTGCACAGTCAATTCTTTTTTCAAAGTGGTACATTTGGGGTTGTGTGTACCATTTCAAATAGTTTTGTTTTGTCTCAGAGATGGCAATGTTTCAGTGGTTGGTGGAATGAGTCCTATAGGTTAGATTTTAGAACGAGAAAGCTGTAACCTAGGAGATTCACATCTTCTAGCATCTATTTGAATTCATGCTTGGTGTTTCTCACACACATATATATGTGTGTGTATATATATACAGGTTTTTATCTGTGCAAATTTACATTTCTGTCCATGGCTTTCTTTAAGCCTCATGGATGTGTGATTACGCACCATACGGACAAACACCCTGATTCATATATTGGGTTCCTCCACCCTTTCCTTTTATTTTTTATTTTGTCTTCAGCTTGGTGTTTTGTGGCATGGGTTTTCATGACTTGCAGCCATACAGATCAAAAGTATTCATAAAACAATCTTTTGAGAGTCTGTTTTTTAAATGCTGCTTCTCCCCAGTCATGCCATAGAGAACTTCCTGC
This sequence comes from Burhinus bistriatus, assembly GCA_013397275.1. Lineage (NCBI taxonomy): Eukaryota > Metazoa > Chordata > Aves > Charadriiformes > Burhinidae > Burhinus > Burhinus bistriatus. The sequence continues at coordinate 366,368 of VYXH01009896.1, read as the reverse complement.
TCTTTTCTTGCAATACCAATGAATTTTTCTCATTTGTTTTCCTACTTGCTATTAGTGAAGGAATGCAGAAACTTATTTAATTGTAAAGGGAATAATCGTGTTACTTGGTAGGTTTGAATTCCTAGCCTTGATAGCTAGAATAAATAGGTGCAGATTACTGCCAGCAGATTTTTGCTCTTTGATGTTTTTTAGTGTTCTCTTTGTTATTTTTATCTTCTCTTCAAATATAAAATTTATAAGCTTTATGGTGTTTTGTTTTTTATTTTAGACTTATGCTCCTGCTCGTCTAGCCTGGTTGTAACCCTTTGGCTATTGATGGCTAACTTAGTTCCCCTGCTAACAGGGTTATTTCTCTGCGCATAGAGTTAAGCATGGGGCAAGAAGATGTTCCAGGATGACATACCATCATGTTGCACTCCTTACTGTGAAGCACTGAGGTTTTTGGTCTCTGCAGGCAGCTGTCTTCTGCTGAACCTCATCTCTCCTGGCAAGTATCAGTGGCGATGGTAGTCAGGGAGGTACTGACAAAAGCAGCCAGGGTCTGAGAGGAGGAAAATTTCCCTTGTCATTTCAATAAGTGCCAGTATTTTCCTGAATTGCAACCTTTGATTTTTTTGACACAGTAACAAGATCCGTTATGCCAACTGTGTTAGACTACCTTGCAACTCGGTCAAGATTTGAAACAAGAACTCTTCTGTAATAGAACTGAGGGTTGGTTTTTTTGTTATGTCCTCTGTGTGACTGCTAGGAAAGCGTCCTCAAACTGGAAATATACCTCAGTGGTTTAGTCAAAAGCCATGTAAAAATCAGTTGTCATCACTGCTAATAACCAGGCCTAAACAGGTGTGCAAATTGTTTGCTTGTTTTGTCAATTCTTAGCTTATGGTGGGGACGAAATAATTCAATGGGATAGAGCAGTGGTTGGCAGTCGTCTCCACAACTGGATTCTGCAGCTTTGAGGCTTCTCAGAATTCATACTAGTTTGTGGGAAAGTGGCTAATTCTTGGGGTTCACTTAAACCTTTCTACATGCACAAAGTGGAATTTCAGACTGGTAACCAAGGCAACTGTCTAGAAATCCCATTCTCATTTAGCATGTGCCAGTTCTACTGTGAAATTCAATACATCAAATGTTTGAATATTCTCAGAGTAATTTGCTAGGCAAATGCATTTCAGTACTGACGCCCAGTCTGTAAAATTGGGATAGGTTTTCTGATTATTTTTAATTTTGTTGGTTTGTTTCTTAAGTAATGGCATTATTATTTTTTTAAATAGTATGAACGTAAATACAGCTGTTCTTACTTTGAAGGGCAAACCAGTAGCCATGGCAGCTATAATCTTACNTTTTTCTTGGATATATAGTTGATGATCCAAATACTATGGATTATTTGAGTATTTGTAATAAGTTAGAGAATCAGACATTTTTAACCACACCTTGGTACAAAATTAATCACTTGATGGACAAAATGTGTAAGAGGAAGGAAATAAGCAAAATCTGTCTCGCTAAGGCCAGCTGCTCTATAGGACAATTTTAAGGATGTTTTTATTTGTTTCTGACTCTATACAATGTGTTACAAATAATGCTGTTCGGAGTAGAAGAAACTCTTATGTGGTGCAATCCATTGTCTGTCCTGTTAGGATAGTTTTCATTCTTGGAAAAGTGTTAAACTTGAGGGAGCAGACGTGTCCAGTGCACTAAAAAATGCAAATATAGGGAGAAAGCTGATATTACTCTGCTTCTTAAATGTGCTGTGATGTTAGAATTGTCAGTGACTAGATCCTTTTCTAAAATGAAAGGTAGGGGGATGGAAGGGATAGGGAGTAAAATTTCTTTAGCTACAATTAAACTTGTTCAATAATAGGACTTCCATTATAATTGTAAGAAAATCTTTGTGCCTACTGGACTTGGTTTGTTTTTTGTTTTTTTGTTTGTTTGTTTTTTATTTAAAGAAACTCCTACGACACTGCTGAGGTGAGTAAGCTGCAACCTAAAACTGTCTGAAGGCATCACAGTTGAGAGAGTACCTTGCACTGGGCTAGTTCCCCTTCTTAACTGCAGGTTAATTTTGCTTTGAATTACACAAGGCCTAGACGAACCTTAAATAGGTGTTTCTGAGAAGCAATATAAATTATGAGTCAAATGCTTTAAACGTGTAGAAGTTCAAATTAAGAAACACTCAGATTAATAAGCGAACACTGATTATTTTAATATATGCACAATCAATGGTGTAAATGGATTCCTTGAAAACGTAAAGGTTTGAGAAGACATCTTAGGTCCCAGAGGCTGATATTGTATTTTTTGTCTGTTGTGCAATAATACAGTTTAAATGGTATCACTCAACAACAGTGCTTTTGATACTTGAAAAGAAATTATTGGTTATTTTTTCTTACTGTGAAATATTTGCACTGTCTGAACTTTCTGGTTAACTTTATAACTGTTAAACTTTTTTACTGGTGTTAATTTATTGTGCTTGGTATTTGATATGCTAGTCTCCTGTCTAAGTGTGAAATTTGTCATATTTAATTGAATATTTTTATTCTCTACACAGTTGTTTGTCTTGAGGGCTTTTCTTCTTTTACTCTCTCTTCCTGAAAATTAACTGAAAGATGGCTTAAAAAGTCGATGCTTACCTACTTCTGAATTGTATGCATTAATGAAAGAAAGAGGCTGTAGTGCATTGTACCTCCAGGGAAAAATCTTATCTGCCTGTCGGAGCTGTTGTGGTCAGATTCACCAGTACCTGCATCAGTGAATCCAGTGAAGTAAAACTATTACTGCCTTAATAATCTGAGATTTCAGTCGTAATTTCTTTGACATGCAGCCCTTCGACTGGCTGTGAACTGCAGAACTGAATGTGGCTTTGGGGAGTCGGGGGGAGGAAGGTACTTTAGCCAGCAAAATCCAACATATTCTGTCCCGTCAGCGCATTAGCAGCTGTGGCCATGTTGGAACTGCCAAGTAACGTGTCAAGTTCAACTTGAAGTGAGAATAAATTGGTGACTGTCAAAAAGAGTATTTGAGTAAAACTGACTACCTCAGTTCTGTTTGTCTTTGAGTCTTCTAGCCTGCTGTGAACTTCCACATCTTAAGATAAATTAAGTAAAAACATGTCTCAGGTTTTTAAGAGCAAAATAAGTACAGTAGGAAGCATAAGCCATTTTTGAGTGTAGAACACAGCTAAAACTGTAGCTGAAACCCATCAGTTATGTAGCCTTAAGTGTAGTTCCCCCCGTAAAAGCCGGTATTGGTTTTAAATAAATACAAGTTTTGCAGGCACCTACTTTAGGTGTCCTGACCGTACTGTGGCACAAGTCCATCCTCTTGCATCTCTTACATGTAAAAACTTTGAAATATAGCCCAAATAAGCCTTTGTGTTTTCACCACAGTAGATACGGCAGCAGGAGCCCTGGAAATAGTGCTAAGAGATAAATGAATTAGCTTGTCTGTAGCAGAAACTTTTTCAGTATATAATGTCCACAGTTTTAATCTTTTAGAAACATTCCGTGTTTGCTTATGGAATAAATTAGTCTTGCGCTCTCTTTTTACCCCAGTAGTTCAAATCTATAGCATTTCAGTTAAAAGTCGAGGCAAGTCATACTTTAGGAACACATTTTTCTAGTGTTTCAAACAATTCCAAGGAGGAAGGATAGCTTTTGGCTGGAGTATGCAACAAGTAAAATTACGCTGAAAAGCAGGCAATTCGTTCCTCTTGAAATGAGTTGAGGTCTTGGGAGACTGTCACGGCCGTGGATGTAGGTTAATTACTGAAAGAGAATTTCTGACCCCCATTAATTGACTGTCGGTGCAACGCAGCTCATTCTTTCTGCTGAGCACTAGCAAATTAGTAAGACTGATGTCACTTCAGAGCAGACATAGCCACAATCCCTTGCAAGGGCCAGTTGTTTTTAAATCTTCCTGTCCTGCAAATCTTTCTGCTTGAATATATTTCAGTAGAGAGGGAGGCGTATGTCCTTCTGTCCCCACGTGTCCGACGAGTGACTTTCAGCCTGCTGAGCAGGTCGAGGTCTTTCCCCTGCGAGACTGAACAACCAACTTTCGCTTGGCTGAATGTATCGCTCTTCAGGATTTGCAGCTATTTGTGTATTAAATAAAGGGATCTTACACTACCAGACTTCCAAAGTGCAAATGTTGCCTTTTTAAAGTGAAGCTTACCTTGGAGATAAAACAACTGTTTTGAGAGAAATGGCTGACCTTGAACATGTGTTTCCTATTTTGGTACAGAATCTAAATATAGAACAAACTATTTTACATAGATTTTGACTGCATTGAGATATAAGGGCTAATTTTTGTTATTTATGGAGTTAAAATTTCCTTATTTTACTGTGTAAAAAAAAAAAAGTATGTAATGAAAAAAATGTTCATCAATAAAATGTCTGTAGAAAATTGAGTTTTCTTGTCCTTTTCTTTGAGAGCTGACAATTATTAACTGCAAGAATAAGTGCAATAAAGGATCACCATTACAACAGTAATTTATTTTGTAAGAATTTTGAAAAATGAAATTACATCAAGTCTGCATATTGATCACTTTATTAAACTGTTATTTGATACACTTTGAATGTAAAATGTTTTATATTCTTATTAGCTCATACATGACTTAGAAGTTCAGCCTGCCGGTGAAGTGAGGAGGTTCCTGAATTCTGTATCCCATCCTCATGTATTTGATACTTAAAAACTATGCAATATTTAAGTCTTTCTCTGCTTGAAATGGAAGATCATAATTCCCTGTTTTGTGTAAAGGATTTGGCTGTGTGATTCCCATTTCAGCAGAAGGAATGTTGGCGCTGCCCTGCGGAGCCCCGAGCCGCTGGCTGTGACCAGACCTGGAGCTGGAGGAGCTGAGCCACCTTTGCTGCTGCTCAGCAGGGATCAGTGATGCTGCAGCCACGCTTTCTGGTACCTGAGCCAGCTGTGCTAGCTGTGAGATTTAGATTGTTGCAATACATTTATAAATNTCCCTAAGCAATATGTCAGCGAATACATAGATTAAAAAACCCACTTGCCTTCCTCTCTGCTATTTTGGAAAATCAGATAAAGCAAAGCAAAAGTAGGTTACTCTTCCTTTTTGTTTGCCTTGTCTCAAAATAGGAGTCTTTCAAAAGGGTATTAAAGCTTATAAAATGTGCCACTGTTCATTTCATAGATGGCTTCAACTCCAAAAAACATCAGGTATGTAAAGTTACCCAAGTACAGCTATAAGGTTTAAAAACTTTTATGTTTCTAAAATTAACACCATTGGTAGCAAAATAAAAAAAACCTGGTATATGAACCAGTTTGCGTTTAAAATTCAGAAGCAGATAGATCTCTCTTCTGGAGTGTAAGGTGCGTTGCTTAAGCTACAGCAGGATCAGGGCATTAGTCTGCAATGTGGAAAGATGCGGGAGTTGCGCCGGTGTGACTCCAGTGGGGTTTCCCAGTGGAGTTAAAATGCAGCCCACTTTCAAATGCAATTTTACAGGCTTTCTGTGCGTCTACAGTGGTCATTTCCATGCATGTATAAAAAGTCAAGTATCAGAGGGTGTTTCACCGTTACTTGTTACATCCTCAAAATAACAGCGTTGCACAAGCTGAAAGCTGAGTTGTGGATGCTTCCTCCTTGTCAACCTCCAGCTCTCCCCTCTCAGCTAGTACCAATTAATGACTATGACTTGCTGAGAAGTCCTGACACTAACACAAATGTATCTGCTTATTCCACATTTTTTTTCTGTATTTCAATGGAATACAGTAAGTGTGACTAAGGTCAGACTACTACCGAGGATTCCTAGTGTCTTGAATTTCAAACAAACAAAAAAAACCCCCCAACCCCTTCTTTCTCCTTCCCCCCAACCCCTTAAACAATTTTAGTTGTACATCTGCTGAACATTCATGTGTGTCTGAGCACAGTAACAATACCTATTTTTCCAAAGAGGCTTACACTAGGAAATGAAATCAAGGAAGGGCTGAATGTCACAAAATACAAAAATGTTAGTTGTGTTCGAGGGGAATGACAGAAACCCAATGTTTGCCCATGTGATTGCATCTTAGTGCTGTCAACTTGGGTTTTTTACTAGAATTTTTCTGTTTGGATGAGTTCTTCCATTTTTCTGCATCTTGTGCCGTTCTGCAATATTAGTAGGCAAAATGTTGAGGTTCACATGAGCGGGATTGAGATCTTGTTATGGAAATTACAAGGGGAACTGTTTTCAATCAACAGGAAAGTAGTTCTAGGCAAATGCCCACATTAGTAACTCAAATCAAATACTGTTAAATTGTACATTAATTTCCTGTTCCTTGGGTATAATGTTGAAATGAAAGGCAGATTTTTACCCCCAGAATGAGGATACTGAAATACATTCTCTGTTGCTTTTACAGCAAGCATTGTCACACAACCTGTTGCTCTACTTTATTTGCTGTGGAGTGGACAGAAGTCCTGGAAAGATGAGAATGTGACCAGGTGAGGAGAGCGGATCTCTAAATGTGCTCTGGGTGGTTCTGCAGGCACATGATGAAATCCTGGATCGATTGACCCTCGTAGCAGATCTTGTAGATGGTTGTAAATAATGGAAACCTAAAAGAAGCGCGTAGCAATGAAAATAGGTTTTAAAATTTATATAAACTTATCCATTCCATTTATATTGGGAAAAAATCTTTCTTTTTTTAAAATGTTATGTTAAAAGAAAAATGGGGAAATTTTTCTTTCTCTTTACTATATAATTTTAACTTGGAGGTACCTTTACTGGAAGACTATAAAAGACCAGTATGAAAACAATGCAGTAGGAATGAAATTAGGGCAATTAAGAGGAGTTAGGGCCAATTTTGGGAGGTGACAGCAGAGAAGAGCTGTTTTGGAGCTAAAATTCCTATCCAATGTTTTCATTTACTGAAAAAATCTTGAATTGCATATCCCCTTTTTCCTCCTGTGTGCAAAATGTGTTATGTTATTTGTTTTCACTACTGATATCTAAAAGACTAAAAAGAATGAAAATGTCTAATGATTTTCTCTTCCTGGCTTAAAGGGTTCTTTTCCTTTTGCAAGCTGTCTTAAACATTACGTGGTAAAAAATGAGTTCACTGAATGACTTGGAGCTTAGTGTGTAACTAAGTGCAATTATAGAGATCCTTATTAGATCAAGTTTTGATTTAAAGTTCACATCCTGTCAAAATCAGCTTTTCTTTTCTCTCATTTTTGAAAGATAATGCCACTTGAATCTTCTGTATCTGTTATAAATCTAATAGGATTTGTTTTAAGTATTCATTTAGCAGCGTTTGACCTCTCAGTCCTTCTAATGTATGAGGGAATGGGATGGAGGGAAGTTTAGCTCTTCTATTGTGTAAGCTGAGACAAGGATTTCAAATTATAAATAATCTTACGTTACCCCAAGCAACTAGAAGTGATTTTTATCTCAGCATTATTTGTCGCAGTAAAGCATTGATATCAGCACATATCAGCTATTCAATGCGTATAAAATTTTTTGATTAGGAGTATATTCCTGAATTTTATACTGAGATAACCTAGTTAACGTTTGCACTGAGAGCAGTATTGCTGTAAGCTGTAACAATGATGTACTGAGCACAAGAAACTCTTTGGCCCATAGATCATGTTTGCAAGCTGACTCTGTGTATGGCCTTCAGTCTTGCTTAGGGGGACAGGGATGTCTGGGTAGCTCCTTTGGATTATTGTTTTTTTGGTTTCCTCTATGTCTGTGGTTTGTTTTTTCTGATGCTGTTTAGCCTTCATCCCATTTTACCGGCCATGGCAATGAGGGGTCAGGCTAAACTGAGCTCTAACGGTGGCCCAAGATGTAGAAGGTAGTTGTTGCAGAAACGAACAAGATAGTTAAACACAAGTACCGCTAAGGAGGTATGAATCACTCATTATTTGTTGTTGATTCCCCGTTTTTTAAAATAAAAGCACTTACTTATCAAGCATATTTTTCTGTTTCAGAATCTTGTAGACTTCAGCTGAGGTCTGAGGACCTTGCAGCTTTTGTCCATTCAGCATCTCGTTTTCCAGTTCCTCAATGGACTAGAAGAGAGGAGACTGATTACTTGGATCAGAGGGGACACTGCTGTGATACCAGCAGTTATCAAGAAGGTAAACAGCTAATGATGCCTTGGTAAAACACAGAAGAAATTCTTCATGTGTTATTGTAAAATATTTCAAAATCCTCCTTACTTTTCCTGTGCGAGCAAAGGCTTCTGCTACTTTTCTGTTGCGTCCCCCATAGCAGGTCGTGATTAGGTCAGCGACACCACAGCTTTCCAGAAAAGTGGCTATTGATACCGGTCCCCTGCAGAACATCTTGGCAAAGGCCACCATTTCCATGAGGCCCAACCGTATAACTGCTGCCTTCGTATTATCGCCGAAATCCAGTCCATCGCAGAACCCAGCTCCCACTGCTACGATGTTCTAAAAACAGTTTAGTGTGAAATATAGAAGAGGAAAGGAAATGGTCAGGCAAGACGTGCGGTTCATCAGCGTGCACTGAGCTTTATGAAAATCCCAGAAATCTGTTTTCACCAGGAGGAGGTTCAATTTCCAACGGCCGTGAGTTTATCTTATGAAGAAGGTGGACAGCTAGTTACTGTTGAACAAAAGTAGCTGGACTTCTAGAAGATTTTTATAAAGTTTTCACTGTTATTCCCATGGGCAAAAATCAAAGCAGCTTGTTTAATATAGTAATATTGCAATCATGTAATGTGTATGCAATTAATGGTTTGGTTTTCTGTGATTTCCAAAACTAACCTTTCTGTTTTAGCTATTGAAAATACCCCACATGGAGTCATGCCTTTCTAGGTTTTCTCTGTGGGTCTCTAATTCAAACAGGCGTGGGTTCTATGTACAGATGCTGCAGTAGAACAAATTTTGGTTTCGCCTGCAAAAACAGTCAGTAGAATTGCACTTTTCTACAGCTCTAAAGAAATCTCTTGACATCCTAAACATCTTCACAACTCCTCACCGTCATCCTGCACACCTCCCTTCCCACCTCTCAATTCCCAGCCCCTAAATAAATCCCTAAATAAGTGTAGTTCACTGTGTTTGAGTAATATGTCACCTAGTGCTGCCGTTGCAGTGTTTGCTCCAGACACCCATGTGCCCCAGTGCAGATTTTTTATTTTTTTTTTTTAGCAAAGGCAATGCCAAAGCAATGATTTCAAGAAGAGCAAAGATTTCCCACAAAGCAGAAACAACCTCTCTCCCCTCTGTGCCTGTCCCCAGTTCCAGTCTGTGGCCAAAAGCAAAATCTGGGGGTATTTGGTTTTGTATGTAAAGAAACTTTTCTTTTTGTATGTAAGGTTAAACAGGACCGATTCTTTCCTAGCCAGTAGTGTCCCCTCCTCTAAGGAAAGGTGAAGTATTGAAGTACAAATGATTGAATGTATAAAAAAAGTACAAAGGATCACAGGCTGGAGTCGCTTCCAGCACTTTTAAAAGCAAACTGAATCTCACTCAAGTGTCCCCTCATTGGAAACTTGGTGATTTCAGTATCGTTTCTGATCCAGCCTGGGATCTCGACATGGGCATTACTGAATGCCGCACAGATCTGCTGCCAACACAGAGCATCACTTCTGATGCCAACGTTCTAGCAGGTTACTACTTGAACCATGGAATAAGTTATTAGTGGGAGCTACAATATGTAGCAAGAGTCTTTGTTCCATGTGTTTACAACATGCAGACAAGAAAATACAGTGGACTAAATTCTGCCCTCAGAAGCAGAGGTGCCTCCGGTAAAATAAAGATAAAAATACAGCTATTTCGAAATGCTTTGCCAGAAGTTATATTTTTAAGTCATTTTCCCTTTTTTACGGGTTGGAAAACTGGCATGCGAACTACTGGTCTTGTCCATGCTCACTCAATCGGCCAGTGGCAGGACTCATATTAGAGCCTGTGGCTTACAGAAGATTCAGGTGAGGGTAGAATTTGGCCCGAATAAAAACATTTTGGTTTGAAATCACTCACTTTTAAGGCTCCACAAATCTCCACTGTATCAGAGTCAAGCACCACGGTAATCCTGAAATTGGGAGTCTGCATTAATTCTTTAAAGATTTCTCCTTGTTTTTCATTTTTGCACCCTGTGGGAAGGAAGGGTGAAAGTTAGAGAGTTTTTGCAATGTTTCAGAATACACACAATTTACTGAAACCTGAAATAAGGGCCCAGGGACCACTTTAGGTTTTGTGGTCCCAGTAACTGGGTGTCGCCAAACAAGAGATTTGTGTGACAGCAGCTGCTGGAAGCCAGTGGTAAATGTATGCAAGTCCCAGGGCATTGACCAAGCATCGCTTAATAACACTTTAAAGAGCTTAAAAATAGGTAGTGCCTAATGCAGCTTTCTGCTTGAGACAGCTTGTATAACCACAAACCTTGCAAACGATAATATTTACAAACCGCTTTGTAACAGCACAATGGTATAATTGCTGCTTTGAAAATGTAAACTGGTGTAATTGCTAAATATTACTATGGGGTGCAAGTGATTAATGCCCCATTAATTCCCAGTTACGGGAAGATCCACAGATGATGAAGTTGACCATTGGCACTGCTTGAACACTTTTGTTACCAGTTCTACGGAGGTCATGTATCATGTCATTACAGTGCTCGCCCTAGGTATTGGGAGGAAAGGTAGCCAGTTGGGCAAAGACTTTTGAATGGAGTTTCACTTCATTTTTATATGAGGCAGCTTGGTTTCCTTCAGGGAGAGCTCAGCAGTGAGGAGCTGTAGTGTTTTCCACTTGTTGCTCCTGGAGGGGTTCTAGGCATTCAGTATTTTTGAGTATTAAAGGGCCTGGGCAATAGCAGTCTGGTAGCTGTGGGGTTTCTGCCCCATCTCATGAGAAACTTTGGATTTGCTTCTTGTCCTTCACAATAATTGGTGTTGGGGGATACCCAGCCTCTTTGAGGTGGCTGTTTCTGGGCTATCTGGCTTTCCACAAGGACAAAAGCGAGGGGCAAAGCTCTTTGCACAGTCATCATCACAGCATGGCCTCAAATTGGGCCAGCAGAAGTTCAGTTACTCCTAAGAAAATGAATATTGCTCAACTCTCCTAATCGTGTCTAGTCCTATTTGTGCCTAGCTGCCCTGCCAGCAACAAATGCCCAGCCGGTATGGTTTTCACTGTTACTGTAACAGTTGCAAGGCAAAGGAACAGTATTGCAACAACAATTTTTGTTTGTTTGTTTGTTTTTTGCCTTCTCTAGCTATGGAAGGATGTAACTTTAATTTTGACTGACTTTAAAAATTAGTGGGTTTTAAAAACTACTGGATGAACTTCCCAAATGAGGTCAGACCTGGTTCTGGGAGGATCTGAGGCTATGTCTTGGCAAGCAGTCTGAGTGGTTGGGAGGAACAGAACATTACTGGGGTGTGGGGTTTGGGGTTTTTTGTTGTTGTTTTTGTTTGGTTTTTTTTAAAGAAAGAAATTTGAAGATGGAGAAATGCACCTCAGGGAGCGTGAGCACACACAAGCTTCTGATTACACTTCTCTATCTAGACTGTAGAGTGTATCAACTGCCGATGTACTCAGCGTTGAGCTATATGGACACAAAAGGTGGCTCTTGCCAACTCCTCCAGAAACAGGATTAAGCTGTAATTTTTTAATGGATTAAATTAGCTCTCAGCACTAAAACTTGGATCTGATCCTGCCAGCACTGAACTCCCTGGAAATCACTCTGCCTCCCTGAACGAGCTCAGCGGGCACGGCACCCACTGCACCACTTGGGAACCATGCAGGACCCATCGTATCCCCCTGCTTTCTCCAGAGGTTATCCTGTTGCCCAGCCACAGGTGACATCAAACCACAGCGAGTGGCTCTGATTTGCTTTTTGCAATAGTTACCAATGGTGGTTTCACAGAACTGCTCATCAGCCACTTCTTTGGCTATGTTGGCCCCCATAAGCACGCTGATTTCTATTTTCAGTTTCTCTCGAATGAGGTCAGATATGAGCTTCAGGCCTTCAGGACCCTCATCGATCCCCTGAATAAAAGGCAATAGTCAAAGCCAAGTTATTAGAATAGGAAACTGACAGCACTAGAGCGCCGGTAAAGCAGAAGATGTTCTATTGCCTGCAGCTCTCTGGTTTTAATTGGAAGGATTTGGGTCTTATATTCACTAGCGTTAGCCATTAACACAAATGCCCTGGGTTTGTACTTTGATAACTGCAAATTCAAGGCAAGTTCAGGGAGAAGGTAGCGACAGTTGAGGTAACCCTGCAAGAGGCCTCCTATCCAGTGCTGCTGTCCTGAGGCTTTCTTTGATGCTGTGTTTTTCCTTTGTGTTAAATTCCTGTAGTACAGAACCAGACTTTCAAATTAAGCCTACAAGCAGCGGCTTTTTTGCAAGATCTAAGTATTAATCTGAGTGCTTCATTGGTATTAAGGAGTATACTGAACTGTCTTGGTTTTTTTTTAAACTAAAGGAAGAAGTAAATGTGTAGGAATTTCCTTCCTCTCCCACCTTCTTCTCCCCTGTGTGCTGCTGCTTGTGAAATAATTTCTATAAGGGGGGGGAAAAAAAGGGGGAAGAGCTGGTATTGCAGTCTGAAAACTTGAATTACATTTCTTTCATTACAATTTTAAATTGGACATTTCCTGTAATGCAATCAAAAGAAGAAGCAGTAGACTATATCCCTATGCTTTGCCTCTGGCTTTTAGTTTGAGATTCCCTTAAAATATTAATTCCTTCTAAGATTATGACAATCTGATATCTCTAACCTTACAAAGAGATTCCTCAGTTCATGCCAGATTGAAATTGCTTCAGTCCTGCAAAATCATTAGTGTTACTGTGCTGTTTTAACGTTGCCAAGAACAGCTTCAGCATGTACTTGGAAGAGGCACTTCAACCCAGCGCTCTTTCCAGTTAAGAGTTAATTGAGGCTGTAGTCTGATGAGTGTTTTTTCTGGCAGCAGCACCAGCTTATGCAGCCCTCTCTCTGCCCATTTTCACCTCTCTGCTGGTCCAAGTGGGAACTGATCCAGGCTAAAGATGGCTGGCAAAGACTATTACTCTTAGCCCGGTTGGGTTGCCCCATCCTTTCCTCTCAGTGGCCACGTAAACAACAGAAGGGCTGGCAGAGGCTAGGTAAGTTTTAACCCTTGCAGAAAGGAAAGTTCATGTTTATGCAGAGCACGCAGCTGAGGACTGGAGCTCCTACCCTTAAGTTGAAGATAGTTAGTTACTCTGTACAGATCGAGTCTTGTGGAGATGACAACTTACCTTGATCAGGGAAATCCCAAATGTCCCAGGTTTTATCTGGCCTGCGATCTGCTCGCAGATTCGTCCAACGAACTGATGTGGCAGAACAAACACCAAAATGTCTGCCCCGTTTGTTGCTTCAGCCACGTCTGGTACAGCCACCTGGGACAAGAGCGATAACTGAAATGAGCCCCAGGTAGGAATCCTCACACCTTGCAAGATACCAATGGGCCAAAGCCATTGCAGATGCATTGCAAACGTCCTTAATTTTAACGGGCACTGTTGCATATCTGCTAGCTCTTCACGTGACCAACTGCAGCTCTCTTCTGAAATATCAAAGCAGCCTAACTATTTTAGGTTTGGATTATTTTTTTAATTTTATTTTTTAACTTGCCTCCCATCCCAGCCCTGTGTGGATAATCTGGGGAAGATGATACACTTCCTAACTTGCACTGTCCTGGGAAGCCCTTTTGCTGGTTCAGCTTCTTCAGGCGGTTCCTGAAGGTACTGAGCAACCCTATATGGTTCTGCTGGAATGAATGGTCACACGAGGGAGCACGGCAATGAAGCAGGGTGGTGAGACAGAGCCTCTTCTGGCAGTCTTTAGTCTCCATAGGTCACTAGCTGAGAGCTACTTGGGAATACTATATCAAAAGGCAGAGATTATTATCATATTTGGGGTGGGATGGGTTGTTTGTTTTAAATATATAGTAACTTGACCAATAGTTAGAAAAATTTACCCAACATGCTTAATAACTAACAAGTTGTATCTTCCTCCAAATGCTAGCATTACTCAGAACAATTCAATCCAGGTTACAGAGGCAACAGCAGGTGAATTTGAGCCTGCTATCACAAGCAGCTTACAATAAGAGCAAATGTTGTCCTTGGACACAGCCTTGGAACACACAGCCTTGGAGCAAGCGGGATTCCCACTGGGAAAACCAGAACTGCTGCCAGCAAGGCTGCTTCTCTGGGAAAACAGCAAAGCGGGAGGAGGGCAGAGGCTGGCAGTGCTGTACAGACAGTGCTTTTGTTTCTCCAAAATGTCACAGAGCAACACAAGGAAAAATTTAGTTGGGTTTTTTTTTCCTCAGTCAGAGATGAAGATGTGAGGGTTCACCAGGCTTTACTGCAACCAGCTGATTTCTATTGGTGAAGCCTCAGACTTTGCTATAGGCAGGATGAGGATCTCAAGTGATGCCGACAAGCCTGTTGATCTGCTAGAGCGTTGTAAAAATAACAGTGACGAGTCAATTGTAACCCAGGAGAACTGTGTGCCAAGTTCAAACCACTGGAGTGCAAATATGCAATCGCAGCGCTAAATGGAGTACTAAATATAACCACTCTCCAAGCAAGGAGACCCACCACGTGCAACATCTTAACTTCCTTTTACAACTGCAACTGTTCCAGAAATGCGGTGCTACTTTCTTTAATTCACAAAACAGTGGCATTTGGGAAAATCTGGGAACAGCCAAAAACCCTCACCTTGCTTGCTTCAGTAGCAATAAATTATCTAAGCTGATTAATTTAAGTAGAGGAGCATAACTTGTATTTTAAATGTTCATGAAAATTACATACCTTATATTTTTGGTGGAATTTACAGCGTTATTAATTATAGCAGTGTGTTGCTACCCTGAAACCACCCATGAGCTGATAGCTTATTATTCATCTTCTTGTAAGCCACAGCTGTTAGCTGTGCTGTTGATTTCTTTTTTAGAAGAAGGGAGAGCAGTAGCTTTCCCTCTTTTTCCAGAAGATGCTGTGGGTTTGAAATATCTCAGCTCTGGGAAGACAGATCTCTGCCTGTCATTTCCAGAGCTATATTGATTTCTGCCGGAGAGGAGGATGATGCGTTACCAGCACCCAACACAGTTGGGTGTTTGAAGTTGTGTGTGACACATGAGAAAAGAAAAAGTCAGAGGTGAGTTATATTTCAGCGTACTTAAAATATTTGAGTAAGGTGGCAAACCAGAATGAAGCAGTGAATTACTTCCTAATTTTAATTTTGCCAGATGTTGCCTCCTTTATAAAAAATAACAATATTTCAGTGATTTTTTTTTTTTTTTTTCAACTTACCACATTTTTGGGTATCTTGTATCCAGGTAGATATTTAACATTTTCATGTTCCTGATTGATTATTTCTGAGAGTTTTCTTCCATTTATGATCTCTTCAAATACCCACATCTTGACAGTAGGATCAAATCTGTTGGACTTCTGGACATTTTTGCCAATGATTCTTGCTATGGCTGATCCCCTTTAAAAAAATACTTGAATAACTAATAGGAAACAAGTAGTTTTATTGTGAATTGGAAACACAAATTACTTTAAACATAGTAACTCATAAAAGGCCTGTGCTATAAAGCTGTTCAGGTGCTTGCTACATTTATCAGAAAGCTTTATCCACTATCCTCCATCAAAAACCCCTCAGTTTAAAAACACAGAAAGTAGTATCAGAGAAAACATAACTGTAATAAGGGATCTAAAGTCATATCAAAGACTATAGAGTGGGAATGTGATGTACCATCAGCAGCACTAAAAATACAGTATCTAGGATTAAAATCTCTCTTGCTCCTCGGATAATTCTTTTTTTCTGAAGACAAACAAATGTAAAATAATCCGGGTGGCAAAGCAGTGCTCAGCGATCTTGCTGTGACAGTCTTTGTGCATCTCATCTAAAATAGATGCATTCCACTTTCCTACCAATAACCAAACAGTTGCAATAAGGATTTTATTTAGGAGCTAAAATTCTCAAATTGTTCTTTTCTTAAAAAAAAAAAACCAAAAACTTCAACCTGATGGTTTCTCTTTATATATTGCTGTAATTATCACTGTAACAGGATCTGTAATAGTTGCAGCCTGAGGCTATTTTAACCATCCAGTTTACTCTTCTGCAGTCATGCTGAGCATTTCTTAATCTCAGTTTAGACAATAATTTGATTTCCCCATCACCACTGCAGCCTTGCAAACGTTGACTTATTTTCTTGGCAAGAGAGAATGAAAAACCCCGCAGAAAATATTGGAAGTATTGCTTAATGCTCTTTAAATTCTATGGGTAGGAGGGGTGATTATTTTTACTGCTCCGTTCCCTCTTTTCATTTTAATGCTACTTTAATCTTTTGAGTACTGGCCGTTTTACGAACACAACTGGAAGAGGAGCTCCAGTTGCAACGCTCTTGTCCTCTGACCCACTTGTAACACACCTGCATGAACAGGATTTAGCTGTGGTATGTTTTCTGGAACTGATAAAGGTCTCAACTATATCCAAGACGAAGTCCAGGTAGGTCTGTGCTGTCAATGGTTCAAAGGCAAGCCATGTTGTAACTGTCTCTCCTTGGCTCAACCGTATTTTTGATGTAACAAGTTTGTACAAGGATGAATTGCTCAATAGGTAATAAAAGAATAAGGGCTTCATCATAATCTTTAACGATAAAGAAATCCTATTGAGATCAGTTTTCACTTTGCCTAGTGTTGACTGTATGCTGTATCCTGAGCTGCCATAATGCTTTCTTTGTAAAAAGGGCTGATTGAATTTGGTCCTTTAAAATAGGTAGGGAAATGTTTTAGGGGTGAACCTTTACTGAAAGAGAAGTATTATCTTTAAAACAACTTATATTCTGGTTCTCTTGCTCTGCTGTCAACAGACAGCACGATCAAGGCCTGAGCTGAAGATGAATTGTGGCTCAGCACGAGAAATGTGTATTAAGAAGAAAAGTTATTTTACAGATAAACCTGAGATCTGAATTCACTGTCCAGGTTGTGCTGTAGACTCCAATTGGAGGCTTTAGCCTCCATCCAGCACAACTTGGATGATGAAGTTAGATCTCAAGCCTATCCATAAAAATAACTTTTCTAGCTATGTACCAAGTTCATATGATTTTCTGTTGAAAGATGCAGACTCTAACCTCTGAAATGCTGAATGGAACTCACAACTCCCAGTAGATAAATCTGATCTTCCAGCAGAGCTGCCATTACCACCGCGCTTGGGTGTTGCCACCCAAGTGTTTTCCTATTGACAAAGTACCTTCACCTTCACCATCTCTGAAGGTTTCTCAGCCATAAAGGTAGCTCCACAAATGACAGTATTTCATTTGATTTCTCTTCAGATGAATGAGGAATTGGAGGAGAAAGGGTTTAACGTTTAAAAGACATGGAGTAGTCATCAGGGAAAATACCTCGCCACAAAACGGACAGTTCAAAACCTGGTGCTCTGTTTTACTTAGTTCATTTAAAATTCAGTCACCACTGATCAGCCTTGGGAAGAAGAATTGCTTTGTCTGTGAAGGCAGTGGTCGGTAGACTACACAGGCTTCGCAGAAGAGGGCTGCTTATGCAAACGAAAACCAAGGACATTCACATATACAGACTTTGCCATGGTTTTTTCTCTAAAACTCAATTTAGTGAAAATTAAAAGAAGACTGACAACTCTGCTTAAATAATTTTTAAAAGTAAGTGGAAACTACCAATCAGGTTTTTTTTCCCCCCAGTTATGTTAATTCATGTTGGAAGTGATTTACGTATTGCTAAGAAAAAGAAAGCTTTTATCTGGAGATTTCCTATCAGTATAATGGGAAAGCTTTGATGTAGAATAACTCAAATCAGATCCATTATTTACATATGTGAATACAAAAGTGTTTGTGACATACATTGGATCTGGTGAAAAATAGAGCTTAACGCATCCCATGAAGCAGCTAGTCCCTTCCCTATACTAAGGGCAGTCAAATATACTTACGCCATTCCTAATAGGTTTTCCGAGGAGGTCTTAAAGACCTCAGCAATTGCAGGTCTCTTCCCTTCCCCAACCAGCCCATCCCACGTGTTTGCAATCCTTAGCATTAGCAAGATCATCCTTATATTTCACCTAAGTCTTTCTTACTGCAGTTCAAGCCCATTTTTAGTCTAGAAGGGTGGAATATTGTTTTTCTCCCTTAGACGCTTGAAGATGATCATGTCTTCCTCCAGTCTCTTTCTTAGCCAACTACTCCAAATTTTTTAAAAAGCTGAGTTCAGATGGGGATGGGTTGGTTGCTCAGGGCTTTGTTCAGTTGAGTCTTGAAAATTCTCCAAGGACCACCTCCTCTCTGGGCAACCTGCCCCAATGCTTTATTATTCTCACAGGTTTTTTTTTTTCTTCTCTCTTTATACATTGAGTCAGAACCTCCTCTGGTTCAATTTATGACCACTGGCTCTTGTTTTCCTTCTGTGCACCTCAGTAAAAAGCCTGGCCATCTGTCCATGTTGAAGACAAGAACCTAGTTCAAGCTGGATCTTCGCTGAGGACTCTGCAGTCCAAATGAATCTAAGAAGATTTGGAGAGCTTTTGGACTCTGATGGGTCAGGCAGTGAATTAAACCTCTATTTTTAAAAACAGATAACTGAACCATGATTAACATAAACACAAACCCTCCTGCACCTGGCTGGCAACCACAAAATGCTGTGCAGCACTTATTTCACTTAACCACATCACTCATGAGTGTCCTGGCAGTGTTGACTTAGTAAGTCCCTGTGACCTGCTGAACTTCTGCAGCTGACATGAGCTATTGCAACATGCTGCGTCATGTGTCAACCACGTTTCTGAGCTGCAGCAAAGGCTCAAGAGCAGTGATCTGAACTGTCACCCAAATATTCAGGAGGAACATAAGAAAAAAATGTTTGCCAAAGATAAACATTATATTTCTATGTTGGGCTAAGACAACCTGTTCTGCCACAGAGGCTATGAATAGATGGGATTTAAACATCAGAGCACAATGTTTACCTCCTCCCCAAAGATTTTACAGTCTATGTATATGGTAGGAAGCAAGAGATGGACCCAGGCAGACAGGCAGTACAAGTAAGTAGACAGTATTGAATGAGCTGGGGTCTCTGTATCTCAGTGGCATAACTCTTTCCAAGTTTGTCGGTAACACATGAAAAAAAGACAACTTTTTCAAGCACAGATCTGAAGGAAGACAACTAAGTGGCTTTGGAGAATGTCTTATGGCAAGGGGACAGCCTGAGAAAGGCAGGAGGTGCTTGCCTGAGGATGCAGCAAGAGAATGAAGAAGGCTGTGGGCTGACCAAACGTAAAAGCTGACTCTCAGAGGTGCAGCCATGGCTGTTGAGGGGCTTGGGAGTGACAGCGAGCTGCCTGCACAGACTTGGATGTCTGGGGTTAAGGTGAGGGAGAAGAGGGTGGCAGGGGAGGGATGCAAGCGCTGGAATAACATGGTGAAACTGGCAGTCCGGGAAACGCTGGTGCAGAAATGATGGGGCAGGACTGCATCCATCAGGGCCAGAGAAAGCCAGATGAGTTCCCGAAGAAGATGTAGCTGTGCAGTTACATGTGAAAGGGTGTATCTGAGAGATGTGCACAAAGAGCCTGTGGTCCGGAAAGAGCATCCATGTGGGCGCTCAGAAAGCAGTGGACTGGTTTTGCAAGGCAGGAACGCAAAGAGCCGTGCTTTAACTATGCTGTGTTCCAGCAGCTCACAAGCAAAGACTCCCTCACCTATTCATTTTTTTTTTTTATTTGGCATTTGCTTCCACTTAGCTGTCAGATATTTTAAAAATCTTAAGGAGTTTGCCCTCTTCGTACAAAAAGAATCCGCAGAACTACCTGGAGGCTGGGTTTGCTAATCCGAAGTGCATGCACATACACGTTGGTATATTTGTTTGTGCTCAGCTTACATAAACTGTAAGAAAAGTAAGATGCGAAGTCCAGTGGGATAGGGTTTACCCACTTCAGCGGGGTCTGTCGGATGCAAGGAGCTCTGGAGAGCCCTGCTTTCGGCCAGGAGCAGTAGCAGACGTGTTTACGAATATGGGGAATACTCAGTGCTTACGTTTGAACTGCCTGGGCCCTGCCACCGGCGCACGCAGCTAGAGGGGCACAGCTCGCTGTCTTGTCCCCAGCCTTCAAACGGCTCAGACACCTCAATGATGCAGGAGCCTCATCTCCTTCCCGCTCTCGCTGCCCGCTGCATCTCCCCCGGTCCCTGCCCGCGGAGCCCAGGCGGCTGAGGCAGGACGCGATCGGGCCGGCGGGTTCAGGACCATGGAGACCCTCCGCCTCCCGCCCGCCTGCCCCCGGGACCCCGCCGCTCCCCGCACCGGACCTGTTGCGAAGCCCCCGGGGCGCGGCAC
>VYXH01009896.1:334745-346011 GCA_013397275.1 Burhinus bistriatus | reverse complement strand
CAGCACCGCCCCTCCCGGCCCGGCCCCCGGCGCCTGCGGGAGGGACGGGCGTGAGCTGGCGGCGGGCCTGGGGGTAGTGCCGGTGTCGTCGTTCCCCCGCCCTCCTCGGGCTCCGCAGGCAGCCCCGGCCAGTCCCTGCCCTACGAGCGTCGACTGAGACCGGGGAGGGACGGGGGGACTCAGTGCCCTGGAGGGGGAATGCGGAAAATTGTGCCTTCTCCGGAATTCACGGGGCCGAGGACCTGCGTGGGGAAGGCGGAGGAGCCCAGCGCTTCTCGTGGTTGGAGACCTTCCTGCCCTTCGGCAGCCCCGCGGGTTTCTGCAGGGTGGATAAGGCGGGGGAGTTTGGGAGAGGTATAAGCATGGCCCTTAGGGGCAGTGGGAAACATCTGGAGGTCCCACCTGCCCTGCCAGACAGATGTGCAATGGCTTAAGTTCTCCCGACAGATGAGGAGCACACCAGGAAAAGGTTATGAGGGCATCTGCAGAGCCAAATTCAGCTGATTAATCATGGACTATATCACAGGTCTTAATATGGGACATCAAATAAAAGTTATCTGCAAGGAAGGACGAAACGGTGTGTCGTTCCTTTTCCCCTACGCGGTCTAATCATGCATAACGCCCTACAAATTACCACATTTTACCTCTCAGCCCTCCACTATACCCTGTCTCCTATTCAAAGCAGCCTTCGCTCTTGTTTTTGAGCCAAAGAAAGAACTGCATTTGCTACTTTCCCTGTGCTTGCTCATCCTGCTTCCCCTCATCCTGCTGTGCTCAGGCTCCTGCCCCTGCCGTGGACTGTAGGCTCAGCGGTGACCACATCTGCTGCCCTTGCACTGCAGCCTGGCTCAGTGGGTTTCTGGCTCCATGTGACGAGGACGCCTGACCCCCTGGTTCATAGACAGAGGGTGGCTGCCAGCGTTTCAGAAGCCCGTAGGTGTTTCTGGAGATGCACATATGCTCAACTCGTCTGCTGTTGGCTTCATTGGCTCAGCTATTTGGTGCATCCCATGAGAGTGTTTGGGGACATAACAAACAAACTAGGGCAAAATCCTGCAAAATAGTATCTTAAGAAAATGACCAGGACAGGTTGCTAAAAAGGGAGGTGTAGCCGGGACCCTGAGCACATCTGAAGCCCGATGGGGAGCTCTGCGAGAAGAGGCATTACCCACATGCACAGTTTGAGTACACCCAACGCACAAGAGCCTTCCTGCGGTTCCAGGTGCATTTCCTCCAGTCTCCTGCCTGTTCACCATGATTTACTCTTGCCCTGGCTGTATAGCTCCTCTGTGCCTCTTAGCTCTCTCCTCCCTTTAACTTATTCAAACCCTGTGAAGACATCTACTGTGGAGGTGAGGAGGAGCCATCGTCTTTCTTGCCCTGTTCAGCTCCCAGACTTCTCTGCTGGTTGCAAGCTCTTCTGTCCTGGTGAGTCCCCCAGTGCCAAGGGGAGGACACACTCTCTGAAGCACTGGCTTCTGCAACTAGTGCATGCAACAGAAGATGTCCCTAGTCTAAATAGTACATAAGTATTGCAAACTGTAATGGTTTCATCTAAATTAACGTGGAAGCTTTTAATTACAAAGGGGAGCTGTATCAGCTCGGTGGCCTCTGGACTGACGGATTTATGTGCCCTCCACATTCTGGTTGCACTGACCATTTGGTCGGTGCACAGAAGCTGGCAGGGATGAGATTGGCAGGGGATGAACAGGCAGATGGATACAGCAGCCCTTGTGAAGAGCAGAGGTCGCAGACCGGGACTGTGAGTGCACGCTTTAGCTTATACATCTGTGACACTAATTGGCCGTGGAAGTAGATGACTTGTGCTGCTGCTGAACTGTCCTCTGGATTTGTGCAGTCACTGTTCCATGGAGATGGATAGGAGAGCGTTCACGCACAAAGAACTGTTCCAGGTGGTCTGCAGGCAGTTTTACACTGCAGGTTTGGATGCCAAGGCTGTCTCAATGGCAGTGTGGTGTGGGGACACAGAATAGCCCTGAGAAATGGGTCCTTTGGCAGATTCCAGAGCCCTGGAGCCATATAGCACACATGGGCAGATTCTGACGACTGTTGTTTTATCAGGCAAGGAGAAAGATCTGTTCTTTCCCACAAAGGCACAATGTTTGTTTTTCACATAAGCCCATGAGCACTACCTCCCAAGTGTGAGTCATTCATACCTAACAGACATAAAAGCTCAGTCCACTTAATAGGGAGGGTAAAGACAATCCTCTCAAGGCCACCCCCACCCAAGCTCACCTGATCTTCTGCACCTAGTGGGTCATGCACGTGTCAGCAGATGGAGGTTACACAGCTGAACAGTTTTCCTCTGTCTTGGCAGCTGCTGCAACAGAAAAATCTCACTGTCAGTGCTGCAAAGCCAGGGCAGCTGACGGGCATTTTTTCCTAAGCCAGGTGTGGCTCTTCCTATGGTGGCAATGTGGTCTTTGAACACCCCGAAAAACATGACTGAGAAATGCCAAATTCAGCAGGCAGAGGATGGGCAAGGAGGAGAAGTGGGGCTGGGTGGTCTGTAGAGAGGGACTTGAGGACAAGGTAAAGGGCAATATGCTCTGCCCTATGGTATAGATATAGCCTTTGCGTGCTTTGCTTCCTTGGCCACTGGTTGGTGTTGTTTGGGCACCCTACACTATTGGGTGCGTAGGGTAAACCAGGTAAGTATGGGATAGGGCCAGTCCTCTGTTCTTCTTCCCTGGGCAAGCTGGAGCTGGGGCTGTAAGGACACTCTCTTCCCAGTTCTTGCTGCCAGCTCACAGCCTTATCATGCTCCATCTTAAAACTGGTTAGTTTTTTTGCCCCCTCTTCTCCTACTGAGAAGCTGAGACTGTTACTCCTCTCACAGTGAGAGCCTTTCTCCTCCTTTCATATCCAATTTATGCCCATATCCAACTTATGGCTATCTGCTCTAGCATAAGCGCTGTCTATAAATGTGAACAATTCTTCTCCCCTGGTGCTTGTTCTCCCACTCTGCCTGCCTTAAAGCCCAAATGTATTTACAAAGAGGAATTGGATCCCTTCTCACTGTTCATTTTGTCAAGCTCAGCAAGACATACTCTCTTATCTCCTCTTTTCTCTTCCTCTGATTATCCAGATGACACTTCTCTGTACCTGTTCCAGCATGAATTCAGGCTTGCTGAACACTGATAACCTGAATGATGCCCTAAAATCTCAGCGGAATTTTACCCAGTGCCTTGTATATATTTACTTAGTGTTCCTGGAAATACGTGGCTTGCTACATGTCAGACTGCATTTATCTTTTTAATAACTACTTCAGGCACGTGGCTCTTCCTCTTGTGTTGTTCATAGCAGATAAATTTTAATTTACAGCAGAAATTTCATCAACCTCTCAGTGCATGTCCCTGCATTTTACGCTGTTAGATTTCATCCCATGTCTGTTACTAGGACATAACAGTCATATAATTCTTCCTGTAGGATTTCCTCTCTATTGAAAATGTCTCCCAACTTTGTCGTTAGCAAATTTCATTACCCCACTAGTCATTTTTTGCACCAAGATAGCTAATGAAATTCCTCAGTAAGACTGATACCTCCAGTCCTATAATTTTGCTTATCAGCCCCATCAGCAGTTTTCACCCCCAATACTATTCCTTTGGCATTTTATAGTGAATATGAAAGTGTTTGTGACATACATCATTTTATAGTGTTTACGTTAACCCTCATCTTCTTAAGTATAACTAATAATTATCTCGGTAATAACCAAATCAAATGCTTTACCAAAGTCCAGGTTGATAAGATTTACTAGTTTTCCATTGTCTGCAAATGCAATTATCTTATCAAAGAAAGATATTGGCTTAGTCTACATACAATATGCCTAGCTTGCACGTTAACCCATTTTCTGCTTCCCTCCATGTCTTTTGTTAATCATGGCTAATATTTGCTCTAAAAAGCCTGTAGATTTTGTGCTATAAATTTCAGTGATGGAGATTATTTAGTCTTCAGAAGTGAATGGTAAAGAGCTCTTGAGTTTTGCGGCGGTGTTACATGCGGTAATTTCCATATCCGTGCCCTTTAGCCCATTAAACTGTGCTGCCTCTGCTCCCTGAGGTTACATTTTCTTCCTTATGGAAATCAAAGCAACATATTCCTTTAGCTCTTAGCTCTCTACCCTGCTGTTATTGTTGGTGATCCTTTTCTTTGTTTTCTTTGTAATCATGTAGCTAAACCCCTTTTATTCTTGTTTTCCTTCCCTGTGCAGATCTGATTTGTTTTGATTTTGAGCCGTACCCTCAATTTTGGATGTTTGAAGGATAGTTTTCTCTGCATATCACGCCCTTCTCCTTTTTTCACTAGGCTTTCTGCATAATCCCAAG
Organism: Burhinus bistriatus; assembly: GCA_013397275.1. NCBI lineage: Eukaryota > Metazoa > Chordata > Aves > Charadriiformes > Burhinidae > Burhinus > Burhinus bistriatus. The sequence continues at coordinate 341,665 of VYXH01009896.1, read as the reverse complement.
ATGTCCAGCACTGTCTGCATCACAGTTCACATCCTGTGTGGGCATATGGAGCCACGGGTAATGCTCTGCCTTATTTTGTCTGATCTCTTTGGAGAGAAGTAAGGTTCAGGGAGCCTCTTCTGTCTTGCGACTACTTGAAAACAAAGCAGAATATGAATTTTGCACTCCCGGGGGGTGGTGACCAGATAGCATTGCTCCTCAGCATCTCTAGGAATGCAGGTTTCAGAGTTTAGGGAAAGAGGAGCTGAAAATTGAGCTTTTTTTGCTGAACCTTGGGGGTTGATTTCAGCAGGACTCAACAGCAAACGTTGAGTTTTCTCACCTATGGAGCCATGGGTCAAGTTAAGGCTGAGGAAGGTCTGGAGTTTACAACAAGGGTTTCCAAGTTCAGCCTGGGTGTGCGAGAGGACCTTGTCTGGTAGGAGTGTCCCCAGAAACCTTCTCCTGGTTGAGGTCTGCAGACCATTAATAACCTACCACTTCAACTCTGCCCAAACTGCAAGCACCACACCTGATCCTCACCTTACGCAGGGCAGCCTGGTGGATGGCATTAGCATAAAAATTACTCGTATATCACGGGCCTTTTTGTTTTCCACTGGGAAATTTTTGCACATAAGCTTTCCCTGAATTATATTCTAAATGGAAGATTTGCATGGTTTAAAATGTATATACATAAACACTAGATTATTGTATGCTTAATTACTTTTAATTATAGGTAGTAAATAATAACTATTTATACTGAGGTAGCATGTAATATCTCAAAGCAGCTCTTCCAGGATGTTAGGTACAAATAAATAATGTCCCTAAGAGCTGACAGTCCAAATTACTTACAGCTTTACAGCTTCCACACGGACTTCTTGCAGTCTGCTTTTACTGACTGATGAGATCTAGAAAACAAATCAACAGTGAAGTTTTTACTCCACTCATTTTATTTAGTTGAGTTCTCTGCTGCAGGTTCTGATCAGATTATATAGGAAGAACTTTTTTTTCACACTTAAATTAGTTCTCCAAAAAGGTACTTAGCAGAAAATGAGACTGGATTTTAGCCCTATAGAAATCTACGTAATTCCCAGTAATTTAAGGAATTCAAGCAGAACAGATTGAGAGGCCAATTGTAAACCATCTATACTCTACAGGGCTTTCCGTAATCCAATGGAGACAGTTTTCAGGAGAAGCAACAGGACTATAGCAGAACTGAAAAATGCATTTGCCGGAAGAAAACCAGGGCTGGTAACTTAAGAGTTATTTTTCTGAAAAATAGATGTCAAAACCCAAGCAACACACCTACTAAGACTTTCCAGAATCCAAATATACTGACTCTGTAGGCAGCACAGGCTGCAACGAGAAGGAAGGATGTCATTTGGAAATTATGAAGTGGATGCAGAATTGATTAGAGTGTGCAGATACAAGTAAGAGATCTGATAATGAGAATAGCTCAGTATCAGTATCCCAAAAGCAGAGCTCAGGTAGAAACATAGCAGTCAAATTATGAAGGACAGGTTTGCCTACAAAAATTACCTAAGTGCTTGGGCTTGGTTTCCAAACTGATCTTGTTATCATGATACACCTGGAAATGGCATTTGACTGAGAAAACTAGCAGCTAAACATGACAATGGGGATCTACAGCAGATGGAGATAGACTCATGTTGCCGTAGAAACCATGCAGGGAAAGAGTGTAGGAGTAAAGCATGGCACAGAAAAGCTTCTAGGAGAAGAGGCTAGTGACTGAATAACTGAATTAACTCAGTAGCTGTTAAGGTTAGTTGAGTCATTAATAAAAACACATTTTCAGGAAATTGAGCATCATGGAGGAAAGGGGTCCTATCAGTGAGCTGCAGAACAGTTGAAGGCAGCAATGCCATGTTGTGCCATAGGGTAGGGCAGAAAAAGTCTTTAGAGAAAGGCTGGAGATGGCCATGAATTGGATGAAAAATCTGGGAAGCTCCTCAACCACAACCACAGTGCATCCTCCCCTTGTGTCTGCTGAGCACACAGTGGATGCAGGCTGGTGGTAACAGGATGTGCTCTCTTTGGCCTCCTCTTCTCTCCCTGCAGCAGGTCCATACGTGCTCGGGAGATGATCCAGCCCTGCTCATTCGGTACCTGCTCACTTCCCCCATGCGGAGAACCTGTTGGGTGGTCCCACAGTGCTACAGGGCTGACTCCTCAGTGATGGACTCACACATGGCTACGTTTATGGAAGAAGAACTCAGGCCTTGAGCACACAAATGTGTGTTTTTGAATTCCCCACACAAAGGGCTTGAGTAGGTGGCTATCTGGAGGAAGTTTCTGTTTCACTCTCTGTTGGAGTGAGTAACACGGTGGAAAAGATCACCTTGAGCTCAGGGAGTGGTGTCACCCAGGGGCTGTTGAGGCAAGGCAGAAGGCGAGCCCTCCCATGGTGCAGAAGTTCCAGACAGAGGTGATGGGCTCCAGCCATTGCCCTTTGTGCTAGAACAGCTTGCACTCTGCCACAGTGGGTGGTGAGGCAATACCCTGAGCTCTCTGGCTGCTCATGAGTTGGAGAGAAAGGGGCAGGGAGGCGTCCCTGTGTTACTTGAGCAAGCAGAGGGCTGGCACTTGGGGAAGACCCAGGATGCCCATCCACCTATCAGCAGAAGCTCCAGCAGGCTCCTGGATTAAAACCATGCGTGCTGCGCAGCTGTGCAAGGGCAAAGGAATTGAGACAAAGGGCTCATCAGTGCTGTGACTACAGAAATGTAACTGGTCGTAACACAGTTATCTCCTGCTGCTGCTGGTGAGCTACCTCTCTAGGACAAGCTTTAGTCTTTGCGGACACTTGGAAGTCCCTGTGAAGTGTAAGTGCTTTAACCGTTCCCAGGTGGTGGGGCTGGGTGGCGGGCAGACTTATGGAATCTAAAAGGTAAAAGGCAACATGAGTGTGCTGGTCGCAACATGCTGGTGTGGAGAGGGATGGGGCTGCCCTGGTCTTTGCTCTCATGCGATGACTGCAGAGCAGCATTGCTTCTGCTTCTTTTGCAGTCCTGTGGCTGCATGATGAGGATGACAGCTACAGGCTGTGGCAAGCCTCTCTCCACACAGAACTATTAAAGTAAAATGGCTGTACAAAGGCAGCAACTCCAAAGAAACTGCTCTGGAGGTAGATGCAAGGTCATAGAATCATAGAATGGTTTAGGTTGGAAGGGACCTTAAAGATCCAACCCCCCTGCCCTGGGCAGGGACACCTCCCACTAGACCAGGTTGCTCAAAGCCCCATCCAACCTGGCCTTGAACACTTCCAGGGATGGGGCCTCCACAACTTCTCTGGGCAACCTGTTCCAATGTCTCACCACCCTCATAGTGAAGAATTTCTTCGTGAGATCTAATCTAAATCTACCCTCTTCCAGTTTGAAGCCATTACCCCTCCGTCCCATTCTTCATCGAGCTCCCAGGGCATGGTCCTTTCCTTAGAGGGTGCCTCACAGGGGGGGAGCTACTGGGATTACACTCCCGGCTTCCAGCCAGACCGAGCCTTTGCTCCTGCCCCAATTCACATTTCCACATCTGGATCATGTCGGGGTGACGTAATGCTGGATCCTGGAGCATGACTCACTGCAAAGTCACACTGAGTGCAACTGGAAATGGTGCCAAATGTGAGTGTGAAGGACGCGAATGGGTTGTGGGCTGGGAGGGAAACTTTGTAGGCAACATGAGCTGCTGCTGCTGCCTGTGAGTCTGGTGCTTTCAGCTGGACTTGCATTACAGCAGAGTATGATGCATAGGAAGTATGAGAGAAGAGCAGGGAAATTAGGAGATGGCTGACAGTGGCTGAAAATCCCAAATGAAAAAAGGTTCTGACTCATTAAGACTACAGAAGGAATGATGAATAACCATTAAAAGCAAGCTGTCAAACAGAGCAGTGTTTCATATGCATGTTAAGTTACAGCAAAGCCACAGACCCAGTGACTCAGGCTATCTGTAAAGCTCCAAAATCAAGGCATTCTGTCAAATGATCGCTACAGTGTAAAATACTCTGGAGGCTGAAATAATTTGTATTACATTTACCTGACCTTACTGGCCATTTTCACCTATGGTCAGGAGAATACAATTGTGTGCTCAGTACATTGTAGGGGAAAGGCTGTTCTTTTAAGCGAATTTCCTTTCTTGTTCTTGTGTCATGGCATCTACGGTTTCAGTAGGCAGGTATCTTTTATTCTTAGTAAGAGTAGGAAGTTCTTTCCTGTTCGTTATGTACAAGAGCTCAGAAAACACTAAATGTTCCCCTGACTATTAATAAATTCAAGTATCAGTTGCCTTGAGAAAGAATCTAACACTAAGAACCATCGATTGTACAATTAACAAATGAAGATGTGGAGCACTATTAGCAACGTTATTTTTCTGGCCGTTTTCTCATTAGCTATCAGCTTTCCCGGTTCAGCAATGATTATGAAAAATGGCACTCCTTGTGCGATAAAGGTAGGCTTCAATTCTGTCTTTCCTTCCCCAGGATTGATGTCATTCCTCCGCATGCCTGTAGAGGATGCAGTTCCCTTAGCAGACAGAAGCACTAACTGCTAATCTTCTGTGGACCAGCTACCAGAGGAGGGCACAGGTTTAAAACTACCTTAAACTTGGTGTCATCCAAAGATACTTTTTAGATCAGGAGAAAAAAACCCCTGTCCAACTGACAAGGGAGTGGTAGAAACTTGTATCATCATTTCTATTTAAAAAAAAAAAAAATTTTTTTTTTTTTAGGTTTACAGGCGATGAAAAATATGCTGGATTTTAGAGAGTTACTCTTTGAGCATGGATAGATCTTGCTGCTCTGAAGAAATGATACTGACCTGAAGAGGTGCTAAGCATGTATAGCCAGACTATAAGCTTCAGAAGAAATCAGCGAGAGTAGTACATGGTTTTGATAAGATCCTGGACAGTTTCCTAAAATTAACAGAATGATAATTACGGCAAATTTGTTTTAACATGAGTTATAATAAAATATGATCCAATTCAGCTTGTAGCCATAATTGGGCCTACAAGGATTTGATTTGACAAATGTTGATAAATGTATGTTAACGTTTTCACGCTTTCCTCCTCTAGATCTGCGACTGTTCCTGAGTTCTTCCTCCAGACCTAGAAACCACAGCAAGTGGCAAGGCTCAGGCAGGCTGCAGGCGGGGCACTGCTCTGGGACCTCAATGCTCTCCCTCTGCTGTGTTTGCAAGGGCCAGGTTGGGACTTTGGTCATTTTAAGCCACGGAATTACAACCGGGGAAGGAGACTGAAAGCAGTGACCCTGAACACAAGTGATAATTAGTAGCAACCATAAACTAAAGATAAAAAGCAGCTTGAACTGTAAGTCCTTAGCAAATGTGGTTAAGATATTAGCCTTGCTACGCTATTATGCATTTTGTCAATGCCATCTTATGACAGCCTCTGGTATTGCGAGTGCAACACCTTAAGAGAAAAAAGCAAATGCATGGGGGAAGCAAATCTGAGTTTATGGCCCTGTGCTCAGGGACCAGATGCTGAGGGGCTGCAGAAACAGGTGCTAAGGATCACTGCCCTGTCTTGGGTATTGGAGAAGTTCGAGGTGGAGGAACATCCATCCTACCGACCGCTTGTGATGGTTCCGAAAGGTCTAGCACAGGTGAAGCTATGTCTCTGTTGGGACTGGTTGTCCTTAAGCAGGGAGAAATGAAACACGCAAGTGGAATTCTTGCCCAAGTTGCTTTTGCTTCAAAATTTCCCAGGAAAATTTCAGTCGAAAATTTCAGTGGTGTTGGCATGCATGATTATACCATGCAATTCTATTATATTTTCAATTAAAATGTCGAGTGATCAGCAGAGGAGGAACTAATATGTTTGAAGGGAAAGAGTTCTGGCCAAAATTTTCTTTGATGGACGTGACTGTTCGCCTGTGGTTCCACAGGAGAAAAATGCAGCTGAAAAAGCCCTTTTTTTCCTGCAGTGACAAGCGTGCTCATAAAAAGGCAGAAGTGGGGGATTTTGTGCCTGTGCAGTGGTAATGTATTATGTCTCTGTCAGACAGATTATAGGTGTAGGTGTAGGCAGTCCTCGCCTGCAGTCTGTTAGCTGAGATTATGTGTGTGTGTGTGCTTGGCAAGGAGGGATGGATATGGGCTAATTTAGAGCCAGATTAAAGCTTATAAATATACTTTAAAGACATGATGCTCATAACGTGCTATCCTCATTTGATGGCCAAAGGCAAAGATGTTTTGAATATCATTGGGAAAGTGGGAACATGCTGGTAGGAGATAGGAAAGCCAGGGCAGCCTTCATGGGGTCCAAAGCTGCCACCAGGGGGGATGGTCTGGGTAAATAAAGTATTTGTCTGAAATATGTTCTCCTTTACATTTTTGTTTCTGTGTAGATTCTCACATAGGGCATTTTTAGCACCTTTTGTACAACAGTTGTTCACAATATTATAGGTGTATAATAAAGAGCTGGAAAGAGGAGTGAGTTTGGATAAGATGGGAGGTGGAGCAGAACCACAACCTTGCTAACTACAGCTGTGTCCGATTCTGCTCTCTTCTTCATGTGCTGATTGCTTAAAGCCAGAACAAGGATTCTGTGCCCCTGATTTTAAGAAATAACACAGCTGCAGTCAATTTTAAGTTTTGGTTGTCCAAAGCCATGCCTGGTTTGAATCCATCACGACCGTCACACAACCGGACCCAATCTCTCCCAGTCAGCTCTGCTGTCATTATGTGAAGAAAAAAACCAACTGCTTAGCTGTTGCCTATCTGCAGTAGGAAAGCTAGGAGGAAAAACGTATTTCCTCTCGAGGCCTGCTGAATGGACTGCTGAATTTGGCCCTGTTTTACGTGTCTGAACACTCGGCGAGATCCCAGCCAAGGGCTTTCATGTCCCTGCTCGTAACAACCTGTACACAACACTGCTTGGATCCCTCAATCTTGTTATTCCTCTCTTTTTTTTTT
>VYXH01009896.1:253662-334390 GCA_013397275.1 Burhinus bistriatus | reverse complement strand
GGGCGGCGGGCTGAGGGGAGGCGAGGCCGGGGGGCTGCGGGCCCCGGGGGCCGCCGGTTGCTGGACCCGGCCACTGGCTCTCCCCTCGTAGCGCCCTTTCGGCGGGTTAGACGGGTTGGGGCCGGCGGTCCGTTGTCTCCCCTGTTTTTCGTGGCTGTGTATCGGCACAAAGCCCCGCGGCCGGGCTGCGGGCGGCCGCCGGGGAATTGCGTGCCTTTGCTCCGTCCTTTCAGGTCTTCGTTTTTCCCTCGCGGAACGTGGAGACGGGATTAAAGGTGCTGAAGGCGCTCCCTGCCTGTCCAGCCTTTCCGAAAAGCGAAACTCTGTGCCGAGTTTTAGCTCGGTGTGTCCTCTTTTGAGAACTTCATGGCAGCTTGTTATTTTATTGATGCTTTTCTGTGCTGATAGCGAACCTCTGAGTACGCACGGAGTTTCTGTCTTATCTGACTGATTTTAAGAACAGCTGCGCTTAGCATAAACCGGGGTGATTACTCAGGTACAGCGGAAGGGAGCGGAGAAAGCAGGAGAAGCTGAGCACACGGCATCAGTTTGAGATGGATTCAAACTAAAATGCTTCCTTAGAATGACCTGCCTGTGCGTCCGATGGATTTGGGGGTTTTCATGTACTTTTTTCTGATGTGCTTTCTGGTTGAAAGAGTTTGCGCTTGCACACTGATAGCAAACTTTCTAAGGCATCGCTCGAGAGATTTCTGAATCTCTGCTTTTAGGTCTCTCATCCTTGACTGGAGTTCTGCCATGTTGCTGTTGAAAGTACTGCTGTTACGCGAAGTTTGCACACTTCTCCCTCAAATGGAGACTCTCCAAAGCCGTCATCTGCCAGCCCAGATGGACTGGCTTTCTGTTTCCTGCATGCGGAGACAGCAAAACGGGAGTGTGGTACATCTGTGTGTGCTGTGCGGGATGGAGGGCCATTGGAGGCAGATGAGTGCCCAGGCTGTGCCCACACTGAGTGCCTGGTGATTTTAATAGCTCAGTCATCACTGAGAATCTGGGTCACGAGTAATTTACCTTTCTGGTGACTAGTACCGGAAAGTGGTGATTTTAGGGCCAGTATTTCAAGCTGTTAAGTAGGAAAGCTTCTTGTCTGATTTGGTTATTGGCTGTCTTATCCATTGTTTCCAGTTGCTTCTAAACTTCAAAAAACCCCTCTGGATTCAAGTGTAACTATGAATTTTCTTATGAAAATTGCTATTACTGTGACCAAGCACTTACTCTCCATGTGTTTCACATGTGTAATACAGGAGTTAGTTTGCACAGTCAAAATGGAAGCATTTTATATTTTTTTTGTGTAATTGGAGGCGGTGGAAAGGATGAGATACCTGATTTGCCTGAACCCCTTTTTGCTATAGTATGTTTGAGATGGTGGTTGCAGGTCAGTGCTATGCAGTGAAATGTCACTTTCTGAAATTATCCATCCAAGCGTTTTGTTTCGTCTTTCAGTTCTGTGGTTTGTAGGGCAAAAGTTGAACTGACTCTCTGAGTGATAGCCAGTTTGGTGGCTTGGCAGCTCCAAGCGGGAACTGTCCACGTTATTCCTTGCAGCTATCAGTATCTGGTTTAATTTGCTCTAATACTCTAGTACAAATCATTCTTTCTTTCTTTCTTTCTTTTTTTCTTTTCTTTCTGGGTCATTGGGACAAGTTTAATGTACTAATTTTGTTGGACACTTGAGGTACCTCACTGTTAATCTGCTCTATTGGGAATCAATTATTTACTCCTACATTTGTCTCTATATCTAATTACCCACAAAATAGCACCTTTCCGCCCAGCCTCCCTAGGGAAGTTCTCCTGAATGGGATGCTGTAGCTAAGTTTTCACTTTGTGGATTACTTCTACTGTAAAATATATTTAACAAAGAAAGACCCCTCTAATATAAATCAGTGTCTAAAATACAGGGTTTAGAAACAGATTTGCTGGGAGCTTCTGGTGGATGTTTGATCTTTAACCAGTACAGCATGGAGTGCGAGCAATGCGTGTTCACGCAGCTTGGCAGAAGTAGGGTCCTGAAGTACTCGCTCAGCATAGACTGCATCTGGTGCAGAAGTATAGCTCTGTATTTGGTGAAGCATCTTGTCAAAAGAGCTGTAGCATAGTTGTCAGACAAATGGGACAACAGGTACTTTATACTTAAATGCTCCAAATGGGGAATTACGACTATGGAAAAAACCCAGCAACCTCCAGCACTGCTGGAACCTGAAACAATGAAATCTGAACCTCTCAAAGAGGTGGAAAGTCACACATCCTTGGGATAAAGTGCACATCTAGAAAACAAAAAATGAAGCAGAAAGTCTAACTTTATATCTTTGTAGGGGAATAGTAGGGTGATTTTTTAAATAGCTGCGATAGAGTTAGACCAAATGTTTATCATAGTGGAGAAGAGGAGACAACCAGAGGCTGCCAGACACTTCAGATGATGTGGAGATACAGCTGAACCTCTTTGCAGGCTTTCTGTGTACGGTGGATTTAGGCAGCCAGTACAGCAGTGCCTTCTTTGAAATTTGTAAGGGCTCAGTTTTTCAGGGGGCAGGAAAAGCCCTTTTTTTTTTTTTTTTTTTTTTTGACTTAGTAGAAGTTAAGACTTCTTGAGAAACTGCCCTTCTAGACATCTGACAGGAAATGATCTTGTTTTCTTGTGAATATATATTATCAGGGTCAGAGTGCATCTGAGAGCAGCCAACGCTCGGCTGCTTTTTCTGACTGGGGTCAGGAGTATTGTGAATGTTAACTTGCAATTAAGTAGATAAAGAGAGCCTGAGAGGCTGCGCTTCACAGTAAACTCTTTATCCGTGTTTTCTTTTGGAGAAACAATTACCATAAGGTGAGACTTCTGAGTAACTTCAAATTATTAAAAGATAAAGTAAGTTAAGATTATAACATTTTCTAAACAGCTTCTTTATTTTCAGCAGTAACCAAGTTAGGAAGTAAGTCCAGTGTTGCCCATATAAAGAGTTATTTGCATTCAGCAATTCTGCTTTTACTCTTGACCATCTTCATTTGGTTTTTGCCTTGCTCTAGGTTAAATGAACAGTTCTTTCAAATCAGTGAGAGAAAGGAGACAGCCTTGGCAGGTACTTCTGTGACATGTGAGTCATATTCATTCAAATAACACAAATTTCACAACCAGAAAGCAGAATCTGTGTCTATGAGCTTAATAGAGAGCTGGTCAGAATATGTGCCAGAGAAGTATAACAAATCCTTTCAGCCTGGCTTGAGGGGCTTTCAGATAATTTTGAGAAAATGAGTTGCAATAACTGGTTCTCATTTATCTACAAAGTTAAAAGTTCAGAGTGCTGTGGTTGACTGGAGAAACAAGACTGTCTTTCCCAGTTGGAGGCACACTAATATGCCATCCTCTTACGTTTTTCTTAGTGGTTCTGCTCTCAAATACATAAATCAATTCAGCTGCTGTTAAAAGGATTCCCAGCATTTCTTCCCTTGCTGGTAGAAATGCATGTAAAATGTTCATGAATTTCCCAAGTGATCGGTGATTTTTAAGCTCACGAGTTATTTCAAAACCTATTTCCTTCTCAGTTTTGTGTGTATTTTTTTAGGTAACTGCCTTTGTTCCTTATTTCTGAAACGGTTTTAGCATCAGCTCACTATGGATTTAGCCATATATATTTATAAAATGCTACAGATTATGTCTTTTGCTCCTTTTTGTAAGGAAGCAAGTTAACTTTAGTTAGCTGTTCCTGAAAGTTTACTTAGGTGCTGCAGGATTATTCACAGTTGTGAATTAGTATAGAAAAGCATTTGGGTGAAAATAGCTTCTAAGGAAAGGAATCGACTTGCTAGACTAATATTACTTTTCTTTTTTTTTTCTTCTTCTTTCTAGGAGTGATAATGGCAGGTAAGAGGGTTCCTTATGCTGAGTGGCTTTTGCTTATCATTAGTTATCAATTTACGGCAGATTCTCTTGCAGAATTACTCAGTCTGGCTTTGGGCTGGAGTAAGAGAGGCTTTTGGCAGAAAGAGAAACATTGTAAATTTTTTTGGTATTGAATGCAAAAGGACAACAAATTTAAAGCAAGTGAAATGGTCACCAGTCTTCTTTTAAGGGCTTTTTTCAGTTTGCAGTTGATGTTGTGTAAGCACCTATCATAAATAGTAAAAAAAGGGAGTAAACAATTACTGACCTTAATTCAGCCTTCTGTGTTTGAGCAGGTCAGCGTGTGATAACGTAACAGAAGAACTGGTAGCTGAAACACATGAATATATTTCAATTCTGCATTTTGAGATGATCATGAACTCTTCTTCATAAAGTAATTCCATAGCAAATGTGTTTTAAAGGAAATGCTTATTTCTGAGTTTGATCCCAGTTAACTTGGGAGGGTGACTGGCAACCCTTTGCACTTCAAACATGTGGAAGCAAAATGTGTGAGACTGAGCTAGGCTGTGGAATTGTTTATGATTTTTATTCATGCTATCTTGCAAAAAGGAGCTCATTAGTAGTAATAAAGGGAAGTGTTGTGAAACTGATACAGTCTTCCTGAATGAAAGTTGATAATCTTTTTTTATGGAGGGTGGCGTTGATGTCAGTCTTGGTTGCAAGAAGATGTATAGAGTTTTTCTAGTTTCTATGCATTTCTAGTTACATTGCAAGAATGTTTGATCTGAGGAGGATAAATTTCATCTGTTTGGCCTTTAAAGCTGAAACCAGCTTGGTAGAAACAGAGACGGGGTAATGGCAGGACAGTGTTTAACAACGCTTCATGTTGCAAACTTCTCCCTTGCTGGTCCTCCTTTCTTGTCTCTGAACTTAGCATTTCTCGTTGTAGTATTAATGTAAGCATCAAATTCTTGCTTAGGCTGCAGTAGAGTTTGTTAGCTGACCTAATTAACTCTGGACTCCTGAGAGCGGGCCAGAATTTAAGTTAAAGTCCCTAGCACTTGATAAGTAGAAGAAAAGAAACCTCCCAAACCTTCATGTAACTGTTCGTGTCATCCTAGGACAGTTTTCTGTAATGCTGATACTCCTTGTACTGCCTTTCTATTACCCATCTCCCTTGTTCTGGGTTTTCTCTCTGCACTGCTTAAAAGAAAATTCTGTGGGATCCTATGTGGAATTTATGTATATTCAATGTAATCAATGCCCCCTTCTTTGTGTGCAACCTCAAAGGCAGAGAGAGGCTGTAATTTTGTGGTCTTACCTGGGAGGTCTGGCGAGGGCTGCTCCTGCTTCGACTTTCCCCTGCTTTTACAGCCCACCCCACTTCCTCGGTTGGTTTCCTGCTGTCAGAAGAACCTGCTGTCATTGTGACATCAAGGCACCGGCCACCAATGGGGACGGGGTTTCCGCTGCTCCTGCTGTTATGTTTCTGCTGGCAGCTTTCGGATTGGCTTGCGGCGCTGATGTCAAGCTTGTGTCAAAGTGTGCCCTGATCTTCCTTGCATCTGTCTCTGGTGATCTGTGGAGATACCTCACCACTGCGTGGCCCTCAGAAAGCCCTAGCCGCTTGCTTTCTGACTTGTTGCTGGCCTTTTGAGGTGTGACAGACTGGATGCTGAAAAGAAAACTTTCTCAAGTGGTTGCTGTGACATTCAGAATTCGGTTTTGCAATTTTGTGTGTTGTATTCCTTTTCATTACTAAAAATCAGATTAGGACGGCTGTCATATTTGTTCGATATGCTGGAAGGAAAAGGTTGAAAAACCTGGTGCCTGAATTTCTTTATCCTCATTTGAGTCTTTGCTTAAAGAGTATACCAGATTCATAACACTAATTTAGAGATGCTGCATTTCACCTAATTTGCTCATTAGAATAGAAAAGAAGCCCATATTTAAAATGGTCAGCTGGTTATATCCACCTCAGGATCCATTCCATGTTATTAAAATGTTAAGGTCATCTTTGTCAAGCTGATTTTACTACTTGCTGAAGCCCCGAGCACTTTTGACAAGGCAGGTGAGCCATTCGTGTTCACACATGTATTTACGACCTGGAAGAATGGGGTTGGAGTAGATGGAAGCTCAGATGTGTTGTAAACTAAGAGAAGTAAATCAGTGTGTGAGGGGTAATAAGTGGATAGAGTTGGGGAAACAAGTTTGGGTAATTTAAACAGGAGCTTCATGATGGCTGATGTTCTAGTAGGGAACCTGAACCCAATTCCTGAACCAGGTCTGGGTTCCTTTCTCCAGCCCTGTGTCCCTATCTGTCTTCCTGGAGCATCCCCATGTTGAATGGGCAGGCTGTAAAACTTGCTGGGGCAGGGGTGACAAATGTGGGAGTTGGTTCTGGCATATCAGGATACTCGTGTTAATACTGAGATAGTAATTTGGAGTTCAAATTAAGCTAAACTGAAGAATCACAAATTTTTGAATAGCTTCTAAATATCAAATAATTTGTGCTTTCCATGGAATAGATTTCTGCAGGAGTTAATGGCTGTTACAAATGTCTGTCCTTCTCTAAGTGCAAAGGGTATTTTTCAACTTCACTTTTTCTAATGTAATTATGTAGCAGCACGTTAATTAACATCACCTACAACATGAACATCCTGCTCTGCCACGCACCACCTCTCTGCAGAGAGAAGAAAAACAAACTGCCTGTGGCTGACCTACTCAAATTGCTTAATGCAGAAGCAGAAAGTGCCAGCTGCTGCTGGTAGGTTATCCTAGGTAGGTTCTTGCACTGTATTCATCGTACCATGAAATTTAAGGCATGTGTGCAAGGACCCCAGATTACTTAAGGACATTGCCTTGACATGTACTCTGATCACCTGCCAGTGCTGATGAATTCTTCTTGTAGGAGATCACTGCCTGCTGGTAATGCTGCCAGGCAACTTTCTTTTTAGGGTGCTTGCAAAGCTTGTACCACTTCAGATTTTCTGTACTGCGTGTCTAATGCTGAAATGAGAGAGGAGGGCGGGCTGAAGTGGGGTAGGAGAAATGCTGTTTCTTCACGTGTGTTCAGCTGACAGTCTTATGTTTCACAACCTGCTTTGGAGCAGGAATGTCAGTGTCATGGGGAAGGCTTTTTGCTACGGGTATGCATTTTTTTCTTTTTCCTTCCAGCTGTAAATTCCTGAGTTTTCGGTGAGGCTGGAAGTCTTGAAAATCTTAACATTTAAGCAGTGGCAGATAAATTTCCTGAAGAGCCCATTTTGCTTTGGGACGTTGGTTTCATTCACTGCAGTGGAGATGTAACAGAAAGCATGAGGTCTGCTGGGCAGAACTGCCAGATGCTATATTAAGGAGCTGGTTTCTCACCCTGCTTCTGACTTCCTCTGTGACAATGGCCATATTGTTTAAACTGGTTTTCCCCATAATCACTAACTGTATGTTCCTCTTTTTTTCTTGGAGGCCTAGTTTGGAACAGTTAGCTCTAATTTTGCAAAACTTTTGCAGGGTCACAGCTGCAGCTGAAATAAGCAGAAGCTGTGATTTGAATGTCTGAATAAAATGGGACCACAATGATCTCAAAGTTAGAGAGACTGAAAATTCATTGCACCTCAGTTCTCTATGTATAAAATGGGATGATAATGTTCCATCCTTTTATTTTTTTGGTACGTGACTCCTTCATAAATGTCAGTAACAAGCAGAAGAGAAGAAAACCATAAGGAAATTCTTTATTAGTGCATGCGTGCCAAATGAGTAATACCTGGTGCTCGTTGCATAATGAAAAGGAGCAGTTTTGAATAATTCCTTATCTGGGAATCACTGTCCACTCAAAGCACTGAACAAGAAGCTAGTCCTACTCTTTTTATGTATTGTCATAATCACAGGTGGTTAAGTTTAAAGTTTAAACCTTCCAAGTACTTTATGCCTCAATTTTAATGTAGGAATGTTTTTGTTTAATTTCTCTATATCCAAGAATTATAGAATAATTTGGGTTGGGAGGGACCTCTGGGAAATCTCTAGTCCAGCTTCCTGCCCAAAGCAGGGCCAGTTAGAAGAGGTTGTTCAGGGCTGCTGGTTGAGTTTTGAGTGTCTCCAAGGATGGAGATGCCACAGGCTCTCTGGGCTCCTGGCACAGATTTTACCCGCACTCATTGTGAAGAATTTTTCCTTGTGTCAAACAGGGACTTTTTTTTTGCTACAACTTGAGACCGTTGCCCTTCTGCTGTGCGTCTCTGAAAAGAGTCTGGCCCCATCCTCTCCATATGTAGGGGAGACAGCAGTGAGATCCCCATTAAGCCTTCCCTGCTTCTGAAGAAGTCTGAAGAGACCCAGATCCCTCAGCCTTTTCTTGTCTGGCACAACATACCTAGCTTGCACTGATCCATGGGTTAGTCCATTCCAGGCACAAGGCTTTGCATTGCTTTTGTCCAATTTCAGGTGGTCTTGGTCAGCCTGTTCCTCTGGACAGTTGGGATCCCCTGGAACAGCAGCCCACCCTCCTGTATCCTGAGTGCTCCCCTAGGTTTGATCTCACCTGAGAGGTTGCAGAGAGTGTCTGCTGGTCCATCGGCCAGCTTGGAGGCATTTAGCAATATTGACCCTTGAAGTGCACCACTTGTAACTGTTTGCTGGGTAGACTTCAAGCTATTGGCCGTTGCTTCTTGAGTGAGTCTGGTAGTCCACACAGTTTTTTGCCGGTGTTGTACTCCAGCCTTATGGTCTTTCTGAATATTTAGATAACATAGTCAATTAAGTGTGTTCTTGCTTGCTTGGAAGGTGCTAATAACTGTTATTCTTTGTATTTAATCTGAAATGTCTCAAAACTGGTTCAAAAATAATTAAAAAGACAAGAGGCTTATCTGCAGTAGCTGATCAGTGTATTTACCTTCCATTTAATACCCAGTGTTTTATTGCTGCAAAGTCCAGGATGACAATGTATAATTGCCAATATAATCTTTTTAAAGTCATAATCACAAATAACGTCTTAAAACTGGAAGGGCATATGTTTGTATTTTTCATAGGATAAGAGCTACTAGACTAGAAGCAGACCAAAATGCCTTGGGTTGGCATGTGTAGTAACTGAACGTGTAGTAAGCTAAACCATGTTGGACTGCGCTTAGAGTAACTAAGTGATGCAGAGTTTTGCTCCACCAGTTTCTGTGAATAGTGCTTACCAGGATCCACTGCTTTCTTGAGGTGGGGTAGGTAGCAGATAGTCCAAAATTGCAAGGATGCTCAGCTGTCAGTGTGTTTGCCTTGCTTATGTTATGCCAGTACCGTTCGCTGAGCAGAGTAGCTTTAATTTGACTGCCTGAGCTTTCTGAAACTAGACGTCAGGGGAAGGTTTTGAGTTTTAGTAACAGTAATATGTGAAACTGTGCATTATGGTGTGCTAATGTAAACTGGTAACAGAAATGGTAGCAAAGCTGCAGGCAACAATCGTTCTCCAGAAGTATCAAGTGGAGAGTTCAGACCTTTTGAGGTGCCTGTTTTTTGTATGCGCCAGCTCTAAAATGTTGTTGCCTAAATCTACAGTTGTTTTTCCAGCAATAGCTTGAGTAGTAGTTATCATTGCAGAAGAACCTGGTGCTGACTCTTGGGTCCAGCTTCAGTTGTGTTACGCTGATGCAAATCCACAAATAAATTGTATGTGAGTGGAGTTCTTGCTGACTTGGGGTGTTCATGTAGGTGCAAGAGAAATTGCTTAGCTGAAACTCGCTGCAGTTTTTTTTCCAGGCAGATGTATTTTGAGAGCTAAAGAGGTCTCTAAATGATAAAGTCGTTAAATAATCAGCTTTACAGTCGTCCAGTGAGAGCAGTGTTTTGCTACTTATTAATTAAATATTATCTCTTTCCTTTTTTTCTGTTGCTACCCTGCAAAAGCATTACAATAGTTTCATTTGTGTATAATTGACCTGTGGCATTAACGCACAAAAGAGGAGAATTGGATGCCAGTTTAATTAGGATGGTTTTAAAAAAAAAAAACCCTGTAAGCTTGATTTATTATTCCCCTTGAGCACTAGTATTGATAGAAACTTTAGGTACAAATGCAACTGCTGTGTTGATAGCAGGGGCTGGGGGAGCTGAGTGGTGGGACAGCTACCGCACCCCTGGATAGGAAGCCTGGGCTGTGTCATTCCAGGCTCATGGACTGCTGACAGCTCATTTTGGCTCTGCCGCACCCTTTGTTCCTGGCAAGCCCGCGCTTCTCTTGCAATGGGTGTCTGCAGTCTCAAGAGTTTACAAGACTACACATTAAGAGAAGTTCTTTGTATCTAATGAGGATGTGTGTGTTGCTAGCACGCTTGCAGCCAAGCAGTAGGTATTCTGAAGCATCTCCAGGGTCTACTGTCAATGTTCTTGTCGTATTGTTGGACCTTTTTTCTTGCACTTGTTGGTTTCTGAACTTACAATTGAAGAGTCAAAAACACATGAGCTGAAGAGCAGGAGCTTTGCTGCCACATTACAGTTCACTGTAGGGCACTGCTGGTGAATTGTATAGCAAGGTTAGTTCGTTCTTTCTTCCAAAAGCTGTTTGGAAAAGCAGAGCTAATTTATTGATGTAGATAGTCTGTAAGCAACATGGAATCTTCTGCCTTACCTTGCTGGGTGTACTGGGGAACGCACCCTTGCACCAACAAGCCGTGGGACTGGAGTGTGCTTAATGTGGTGGTGGTTTCTTGGGAGCAAGTGATCTTTGCAGTTGCAGAAGATATGCCCCAAGTTTCCATTGCTGACATAGAGTTTTTTTTTTTTTCCCTCTCTCTTGTCCCCTGCCCTTCCCCTCCAAGTAACAAAAAGGGGAATCAGTGCGTTGTAGATAAGCACTTTGCAGTGGTCAATGAGGAAAAAGCAAGTTATTACAGACGGTGAGTCCGTGGGCAGATAGAGATGAACAAATTCAGTGAAAATGATTACTGGTTTTTTTCAACCTATGTAGTCAAAACCACTCATTGGTTTGCACTGTTACAATCCTGATTTCTTTCTTTCCTTTTCTTTGTGCTTTGCTAGCTTTTAATCTCAAGACAGTCTCTTCCACCAGGTTTTTGCATCTTGCTGTGAGCTCAGTAGAAAGGAGACCTCTTCCCTTGGACAGGGCCTGAAGGCACTATCGTAACTGTGGTGGTGGCAGCTATGGAGGCTGGATCCTCCTTCGGGAGCCCTCCCCGACATCTGTGTGGGCTCTAGGCTCCAGGTCATCCTTCCTGCTGGAAGGAAATCCATGCATACTCAGCTGCCACTTGAAGCCAGGCCTTATGCAAGTCTGTGGGGAAGCCTTTGGCTGCTGTGGTTGCTCTTCAAACAGCTGTTGGGTCTTCAGAGACCTGGCTGCTCAAAGTATCCCACGTGGTGCTGTCTGGGTCCTAGCAAAATTAAAATCATCAGAAGGGCAGTCTTGGAAGTTTTCTGTAATCACTTTCCAGATGGGTGTAATTCTGTACCACTGCTAGCAGTGGTTTGTTTTTTTAGGGCTTTTGGAGAGAGCTGCACTGTGAGGGGTATTAAAAAAGGGTGGAGAGGCGTTCTGCGTTAGTGTTTCTTCTTGGAGCAAATGTTAGCCCAGCGCTTGTCAGATGTGAGCCTGGGTTTCTTGGCTGAAGCTCCTGAAAGACGTCATTCTGAGACTGCTGTTCCTCAGCATCTGCGTTCAGGACTCGGATGCTGCATGTAAACAGGATACAGGGGGAATTTGGCCTGACTATCACTGTCTTATTCCTCCCCCAGGACAGGAGACCAGCCTGCAAGGCACTGACAGCTGCTGCAACTTAAGAGGCATACTAGAAAAGGATAAATAAACTAGCAGTAATCCTTTGTGAATGTTTTATTCCTACTTTATTTTAGTAGCACTTAGATATGTAGAAATCTGGCTTGTGGTAAACATCTTTGAAGATGGGGTGGGATAGATTTCTGGAAAGGATATGAACTGATTTGTAATTTTTCATAGGTTTCAGTCATGTGCTTACAGGGACAGTTTCAGTCCATCTCACAATATTTATAAACTAAACAAGTGTGATAAGTGGGCAGCCAAGTTCAGTGGTGTTCAGCCTTTGGGAAAAAAAAAAAAGATTTTGGAGGGTGGTAAATGTGCTGGGTTGGAGCTCAGATGTACAGTGAGTTCCTGCATATTTTTTTCCTGGATTGTGATTTGCATAGTATCTTCACTTAAAGTAGTTCAGCAAAAGTGAAAATGAAATTTTTTTATATCTTTAAGGCTGTGACAGGTCTGTTGCAACACTTAAACTTTTTTTTTTTTGTCATTCTTCGACAGAAGGACACAAATTTCTACAGAAATACGGACTTTAGGGGTTGTTGACTCATTGTTGCTGAGCTGTTGCTGTTCCTTTGACAAAGTGAGACTGCCATGAACATTTTGAATAGCGACAGCAGCGTCTTGGCTATGAAAAGATACACATACCCATAGGTACATGTACATGCACATAGGCATCAGTGTGAATGCAAAGGTGCTCTTAAAGTTGAGAAGGATCCCGGTGCAGCCAAGTCTTACCATCAATGTTGAGATGAGTTGCTGAATGTTTTGTGTCAAATTCACTTCTGAAATCTGTTTTCTAGAAGTCAGAAACCCCAGTGTGGGGAATTGTGGAGGCTTCTGGAGTACACAGGTGACTTTGAAACAGGTTTTACTGCTGTTTCATTAGAAACAATGCTGGTAAGGGCTTTAAGGAAGATCTTACTCATCTTTTACAAACTGTGGTTATCTGTGAGCAGAGCCAGTGCCTGAAACTCAACCTCTCGTTCTCAAAGTGTACCATCTTAAAAGCTTTCTGTAGTGCTTTGAAGAGCTTTGTTGTTAATTTCATATGAGTGAAATATTACTGGGGTTCTGTGTTCTTTTTACGATGTTAACTGCCTTACAACAGTGCTTTAACAACAATAAATATTGTATTTTGACTCTTGCTGTGGAGGCACCAATCTTAAAATCATTGAAGAAATGCTGCAGTTACGATTCCATGGCCTTGTTGTTCATAAATAATACTGAGAATGTTTTTCTGTAGGAAAGTAGTAGTGCTTACCCAGAAGAAGAGTAGGAGGTTAACTGTAGTACTGTAACAGGTTTGTGTACAGTTATAGGATCTACCTGTTGTGAATTGCAATTTGCAGACTGGATTTAAATCTCTTTTTTAGTATATAAAATTGTTGCTTATTTAAAAATAAGCCTTAGTTCAAATGTTGAGAATTCCCTGGCCCATGCGGTATGGGAATTTGTGCTGGGAGACTATGATCAGTGCCTGTAAGGCCTGTGCTTTTACTCTTTTATTTGCTTATTTGTTTGCCTCTAGGCCCTTATACTGTCAAGGGAAATGTTTTAAATATCAACTGAATTTTTCATACCCTTCAGGCAGGCTAATCTGTTACTTGCATGGGTGCTAAAAGTTTGCCCAGCCTTTGACAGGGTGGAAAATAAATAGTCTTCTGGGTTTGTGCAGTTCTATTGCAGATGCATGAACACAATTAAGAAGGAAAATAATCAGTATTGTCCAAGAGGTGGCTCACTTAGCAGGGACCTCTGTTCATGCTCCGTCTCTTTGGACTTTGGCTCTTCTAACATTCCCCGGTCTCCCAAAAAGCAAGCCACAGCTCAATGTCTCATCCCTGGCAGTCGGCATGGTATATTCCTGCCCTGCTGCAGAGGTTGGTCTGTAAGGAGTCTGCTCCTGTAGCTGACCACTGTGTGTCTTGGGATCCGCACCACCCACTGCTGCTGCTTGTTGGGCTCTTCTGTACTGAGGTTTGGCCATCAGTGCTTAGTACGTTTCTATGATCTTGTGCAGGCGGATGAGGTGGTTTTGTTTGTGAATGG
This sequence comes from Burhinus bistriatus, assembly GCA_013397275.1. Taxonomy (NCBI): domain Eukaryota; kingdom Metazoa; phylum Chordata; class Aves; order Charadriiformes; family Burhinidae; genus Burhinus; species Burhinus bistriatus. The sequence continues at coordinate 320,717 of VYXH01009896.1, read as the reverse complement.
GAGATACCCGCTAAATGTGCTTCTGAGCTTTACCTTGTATGTTGAGTTATAGCTCTTTTGTGTGAGATACAGGGTTTGGCGACACCCTGCCTGCAAAGGTAGGTATTCTGAAACACAGCTGGTCAGTGTGTTTAACACCATGCATTTGCGCTTGCTGCAATATGCTACTTCCAGATTGGCAGTGCCCACAATGCCGAAGGTGACTGGCTTGCATGTCCTCAGTCACTTTGCCAGACTTCTTGGGGGGGGCTGTTTTCAAAGTTTTTAGGTTAAACCATCAACTTTTGGGACTGCTGAGGCTAGAGATAGGAATTATTGAAGAGGAGGCATTTGGAGAAGTTTGGGTCTAGTCAAAGTGAAAATCCAAGTGGAGAGGAACATGTGGGTGAAGGCAAAATGTAGTCTAGTGCTAATTCGATGTGGAAGTAATACCACCGAAAAGGCTGCTTTCCCTTCTATGGTGACTTTTTCTAAAGACTGACAAAATCGGCTGTCACATTATTTTAATCAAGACTGTTTAGTTTACCCGTGTCAGATGAATGGACTTCCAATGCCATATGTAGAGTCCTGCTATATTCATTGCAGTCTGAAGTTACTTTTCTGATTTTTTTTTTTTTGGGTTCTCCTGAGCTGTGATTTAGGCATGTTAGTTAATGGGAAAGTAGAGCAGCTCTAGCCCGAGTGTGCAGGGCTATGTACGATGCCTAACTGAAAGCAAGGGTGAAGCTTGCATTCACTGAAACTGGAAAACAATTAGCTGTGACTAGGGACAATTTTCAGGTAATTAAAAACCAAGCTCATACATTTTTATGACTATGCAATCTCATAATTTTCAGCTAAATTAAGACAGCAAGCAAGTCTAAACTGTACTTCCCTTGTATGCCAATAATAACAAATGAGAGGCGTCTGCAGAGGATGTTTGGCTATGTCTCCTTTAGCATTTTTGTACATTTTAAATATATGATAGTCTGAATACCCTCTGCTCTCCTTGGTTTTATTTTTATCTGTAGTACCACTTAATGAGCTATTAGAAATTAAATTCCTAGATAGTCCTGCTGGCTGCTCTCCATTGCAGGATACTACTGCAATACTGATTGCTGCAGTAATAGCCAGAACACCTATTTTTGGTTTTAAATGTTACTTTAAAAAAACCAGCAACTTGTTTTTTCTTCAAAAATGTACATTCTTGCATCACTTCTTTGAACAGTGTTACTGAATGGCAGTGATACGGTGTTGATTCATATGGCAGTGATCTACTTGGAGGTCGCCTTCATTAGCAGCATCCTAAATAGCTTCTTTTAGGATGAAACTTAGGTTGTATTTATTGAATTGTCAGGTATCTAACTAATCTGATGATAGTGACACTGCTTAGAAATGAAGTGTAGCCAGGAGCTTCAGCCATTATTTGAACTTTACCCCAATACTTGGTCTGACTATGTTTGCAACCAAAATCCACTAATAAAGGTGATCCCTTGGCTCTAGCAGTCCTATTTTTCTCCCCTTTCCACTTTTGCTGACATGGGGGTCCTTTGACCTCTTAATGACCAAGACAGGCTGCTGCTTCAACAGATTCTGAATAATTTTCATTTCATCCTCCACATACTATGAGCTACAGAAATTTTAATTTAAAATCTAAATAAGATGGCTTAAATATAAGCTTCTTTTAAAAAGCAAGTAGTCAGTATCTGATGTTTGGGTCATTGTTTCAATTCTTTGTTGGAATAATAGAAATTTTTCTTATGCTGGACCTGACTTGTTTATCAAAAGTGTGTTCTTCAATGTAAGATTGTGCCCTGCTGTAAGAGGTGAAGGCATTGAGGTGGCATTTCTAGAATTATAGGAATGTACTGTATAAAATAGGTCTTTAAACTGGGGTTTTAAGATGATTAGTTCATAACCATAAGACTTGTAAGCTTTATTTAGGACAACTGATTTTTCAGAAGTGGCAATGTATTTTGCCTGTAGTGATATTAAGCCTCTGTGCCAAATGCTGTCAATGGGTTTTCATTTTTGGTGGATGTTGCAAGTTGAGCTTCAAAAGAGAAACTACCTGATTTTCCTGCCAGGCCAGAGGAGAAGATGTTTTGCACCTTGTATTACGTTTCAAAATATCTTGATGTGACCTGCACCCGCATGTTGTGTTCCGTAGAACATCTGTTCAAGAGCATGATTGTTCATGTAGTCAGGAAAGGTTCTGGACATTAAAGATAAATAAAACTACATTGCTGTAGGAGTACCTAGGGACTATTTTTAGTTAGTCACCATGATCAAGTTTCTGTTAATAAGCTAATGAAACTTAATTTTGTTCAGGAGTCCAAAAATACAAAGCTTGCTTAGGAGAGGGAGCAGGAAACAGAAGCAGCATGGATACTAAGTCTTTAATTACCCGAAACTAGTACAAATGTGTCCAGAAGTGCCTGCTGAATAAAACTCAAGTATTGGTGAAACTAATTATGCCTTGAAGTTATTTGGAGTTCAGTAAGTCTGGTTAAACTGTCTTATGAAATAATTTTAGAAATTAGTCTGAAAAATCTGTTAAGTGTTGGTAGCTTTATTAAAATGGTAGTGTCATTCTAAAAATGAAGGTGAAAATTCATTTTCTGAGAATAGGTAATGATGATCAAAAGCTGGGAAGATCTAAAATTTGTTTGGTATTGTCTGATTGCTTTTATCTCTTTTTTGTTTTAATAGTGATCACATGGAAAATATTTATGGCTACTTAATGAAATATACCAATCTTGTCACTGGTTGGCAATATCGGTAAGTCTTTTATGGTGCTTTTTAGTAATGTTGGTCTTTGCAGCATCTAAATGAACACTTTTCAGATTTTTTTTTTTAAATAATACTTGGATTTCCCTTTTTCTATTAAACAAACTTTATGGAAGAGATGCTTTTCTCAGTATAGATTAAGCTAACGTGTAGATGAATAGTATTTGTATTAAGGCATGAATAAGACGAAATGGATAGGTACTATGAAGCAGTTAACTCACTTGGTGGCTCATAAATATGCTTGTATGTGTGTTTAAAAAAAACAAAAACAAAAACCAAAACAAAAACAAAACAAAACAAAAAAAACCCAACCAAACCCAAAAACCCCCAAACAAAAAACAACCCAAAAACACAACAAAAACAAAACGAAACAAAACCCCAAAACAAAAAAAAACCCCAAACCAAACATGTACAACATTATTTTTTTTTCCTTTTCCATTAAAAATATTGTCTTTGTTTTTTCTCCTGAGTCTTCAGCTTTATGCCAAATAATGCTATTGTTTTAAAAAGTAATTAAGACTTCTTTACTGAAAATTCAAACTCAAGCAAGCTTTTCCCTTTAGTTTTCCAGGATGTCTGTTCCCCCCCTGGAATAACTTGCTTTTCTTTGACAGGTAAACTCTCTGGTCAGGCTTCCTGCGTGATGCTCTTCCTAGAACAGTGCAGTGCAACCAAGTTACTACTGGAGAAACAAGTCCTTAGCACACCACACTGGCCAAGTGCCTGTGCTGCTACTGGCATGCAGTGACTTGTGTCAGTACGCTTGTCGTTAAACTTGGTTGAATATATGAAGCACAATGTTCACTTTCATTTTTTTAAAAAATCTGGAATTGCTTTAGTTGCACAGTCTTGTATCTTGACTGTTTTGTTTCTGGGGCTGTTTTACTCTTAATTTATGTAGTTTAAGGATGTATTAAGCCTTAGAGATTCAGGATATTCTGTTAGTTCCCAAAAATCTTGCAATAGCACTCTTCTGTGGGCACCGCTATTCTGTTGTGCAATAGCATTCCTGGTCTCTGAGGAAAAAAAATGGTAAGAACTCAGTTTTTGTGCAGTCTTGTTGGGGACATAATTCATATGTTTTGGGGTTGTATTGACTCAAGTCTTTAAGTTCCAGCCCCATCTGTGCCAACTTGTAATGAAAGCCTTGACTTTTCCCCATGCCTGCCCCCCCCGCCTCCCCCCCCCCAANATGGCTTCCCAGAGTGGAGAATATGACTATATCCAAAAAAAAAAGGAAAAAAAGGGAAAAGAATGAGTTGTTTTTACTTAGTGTGTTTGCTTTGTTATCGTTGCAGATTTTTTGTTTTAAACAATGATGCTGGCCTACTGGAGTACTTTGTGAATGAGCAGTCTAGACATCTAAAGCCCAGAGGTACCCTGCAGCTAGCTGGAGCTGTAATTTCACCCAGTGATGAAGACTCTCACACCTTTACAGTCAATGCTGCCAGTGGGGAGCAGTATAAACTAAGAGGTAGGACCTAGATTCTTGGGCAGGGGATACTTCCACTAGAGGACACTGCTGGCTCTCACCTGTGGCTGCTCTGCTGGCTTTGGCAGGAGGTCCAAAGTAAGAGAAATTGTTTGGCAGACTGCTGCAATGAGAGTTGTATGTGAGACTTTCATCCCATTCTTCGCTTAGGAACCATCCTTCTTTATGAAAGGTTCCATCTTTTGGATTTGATGACTTTCAGAAGACTTAAGATGTGTAGAATGGGATTTAACCTTCATGTATAGTGTCCTTAAACTGTACCGATCTAGTGTTTTTTAAATCATTGTAGGTAACAGTATGGTGTTGATGGTTGCACAGAACTACATTATTCCTAATGTTCAATACGTTAGCCTTCTTGTGATAGTTATAGAAGCCCATTCTCTGATTTTGCAGGCTATGGAAGTCTGGGCTAATATCTTATAGTATTTCTTCCCTTGGAGACTTGCTGTCATTATCTAATTCAGGACATTACTCTAATGTCCTCATGACTCATGTCAGTACTCTAATTCCATGAAAATGTTAGATTAAAACGTGTGTGAGGGGAGTTACTGTTTGTTAAAGTTATTTCTGTGTTACAATATTAAAAAAATACATGCCATTTATGTTGAACTTATTTAATGTTATTTAATTATAGCTAATTACTGGTCACCTGAGCAAGTTTTAGATAAAAAATACATTGTAGTGTTAAAATCTTCTGTCTGTTTTAAAGAATTAAGCAGCCCTTTGCCAATACTTCAAAATGTCTTCATATACATAATCATTTTGGTTTGCTTTTATTAGCTACTGATGCTAAAGAACGGCAACACTGGGTTAGCAGGCTACAGATATGCACACAGCATCACACGGAAGCTATTGGAAAGGTATCGTATGACTGATACTTTCATGGGCAAATGGTGGTAGAAGTAGTTCCAAAGACAACTATCGTGTTATCTAAGGGAAATACTACAAAAGGGCCTGTGGTTGAGCTTGACACTGACGTTAAGAAACATTTTTCTGAGTAATAGCCGCCTTGTAATGGAAATGTGCTTTAGGAATGACGCAAAGTGAAGTCAGTTTGCTACTGAACATCTGAATGGTCCTCCCTGAGCAGGTACTGGTGTTTGAACAGGAGGCAAAGTTGAAAGATCAGAGTATTAGCCCAGTATTTTCCAGTGGTTTTGTGATTTCCATACACTCACACCCCCACCCCATGGATAAGGAAACAGGTCTTCAGTGTTATTGAAGCCCCTCCATTTTGGGAGCTTTCCTTTTATTTTAGCCTTTTTTTAAAAACTGCTCAACAGCCCATAAATACATTTAGGATGAATTCCCATGTTTGAGAGGCAAGTCCTCAACACTATGCCTGAGGGTTGTTGCTTCCATTTGCTAACCGTGCATTCATTGCAAATACACTGTAATTGGTAGAACCTCCTGATTACCGTAACACCTGTTCTGCTACCTGAATAAAACCTTGCTTTTAAGGTAAGATCAACGTCTTGTAGCTGGCTTTGTTGTAAGAGATAAGTTCAACGAATAGTTCTAAACGAAATCCCATTCTCTTAAATGTGACCTCTATCCTTGCAGGATCTGTTAGGAGTCAGTTTCCAGTACTGTTGCAGATCAAGGACTAATTTTCAAGTCAGAGAAGCGATACATATTGATCAATCTCATTTCACAGATTGTTCATAATTAGACTGTAAAACAGGGCAACTGTCAGCAGATAGTGCAAAATATTGATTTAGCAGTTGCTACTAATAACATTATTAGGGCTTTGTCATCTGTCCTTGCTCTATAAAAAATCAAGGATTAAACTGTTCTGCTGTATCTTTCAGATTGGACTATTTGCTGGTTATTAGGAATTAATTGTAAATGTTTCTCAATATGCTTATTTATTCACTAGAATAACCCTCCTCTGAAATCGCGCAGCTTCTCTCTTGCATCCCAAGGAAGTGCCAACTCTCCTGGTGTGCAAAGAAGACTCAGTCAAAATGCAGTTTCCTTTTTCAATGTTGGACATCACAGATTGCCAACTGGAAAAAGAGTTCCTATTATGCAGCCAGATCACCTTGTAGATGTTAGAGAGGTTTGTATGCCTTAAATTATCTAATAATCTTTTAGAAAAGCTGTCCTATTATTTGTAGGATTGTAGAGAAACCTGTGATTTTTAGTTGAATATATTGTCAGTACCATGTCCTGAGCTATTACTGCATAGCTATGTGAGGATAAGTAACTTGCCTTGGCTAATTGTAGAAGTATGTGATGTATATTCTGTGACTTTTATACTCTGCAATAGTATTCTGATGCTCAAGGTAGAATTTTGCATGTTCTCATCCTTGCAAGTCCTAGCACCACAAGTGACAAGGGAATATCCTTAATGAAGTATATCATCACATACTATGATACTGTTACATCATACAGTTTTCTTCCTGTGTCAAGCTATAGAAGAATCAACTAAGCTGTACTTGCATCTCCTATGACTAATGAGAAATTGGTCATGATTGATGCTTAAGAATACTAATACCACTTTCTAGTATGCTAATTCATGTGGCCAAATTGTGTAGGGATGGATATGATTTAAAAGAGAACAAAGTAAAATGAGCAATTTTGGAAGTATGCTTTTTTCGCTATACATTTGGGGCAGTATATTTTGGAAAAAACAGAAATAATTACCTTTTCATCTTGACTGCCAGAATGGACAGGCTACTGGTTGATTTAACTTGTTAATATTTACAGTGTAGATCATGCAAGTCTGAAGCTAATACTGAAACAAAATTAACTGCTGAATTACAAACCTGTGTTACTTAGTAGTAGTATTGATATTAACGAGTATTGCAATGTTAGCAGTGTAATTACTGTAGTGTGATATATTTCTTGGCAAAAATAAGTTTCTAATGGAGGGCTTTTTAATCTAGGAAGCATGAATAGTTAGAAATTGAACTTAGACAAACTGGGACAGAAGCGTGTTCTGTATTGTGAGCGTCATTAACCTTAAAATATGTGGCTGAACACTGTGGTAAATTCATCAGTGGGAAGCTGTAAATGGGTATTGAAAACACTTTCCCTACTATGTTATGCTGCCATAACACTGTTCCTTCATTTAAATCAAGTCCTGTGGCACAGTAATTCAGTAGGCTAGATGAGATGACTGCCTCTTCAGACCTTAGGATCTGTGAATCTCTGTCTGCAGTAGACTGTTCTTGTGGATGGCTTGCAAAAGGGTAACTGCTGCCACCCTGTTTATATCCTCTAATAACAGTAAAGTCTTCTATAGTGCTAATACAAAGACATGTGAAATCCTGTGAGGTACCCAGCAACACTTCAGTTGGCATCCTGTGGCTTCTGTTTTTTATGAGCTGGTTGATCTGCTTTATCCTCTGAAATTGCATGAAAATAGCAAATTGCATGAAAATAGCGACAATACAGAATATGGCATTAATATTTACAGAATTCATGCTTATAGCTGTTTTAGCAGTTTTTCTTTCTTTTATCTGTTGTTGTATGTTTGAGAAGCTATCCTGTTTAAGTGAGGTAATGTTTCAGAAATGGCTTTTTAACTTTATTGACTTTTCAAATGGCAATATGGCATTCAAAATTTGAGGGAGGAAAGAGGAGAGTGTGAGCTGGAGCACTGAAGCAGTGGCTTGCATCTTCTAATTGGGATCCTCACTGGGCGGGAAGTAAAGTGGAATGATTTTTCTTAGCATTGCAAAGAGCACAGAAAACTATTAATGCTCTCTTTTGACTGTTGAGTTTGGTGACACAGCATGATTATTTATCAACGTAACTTTTGACCTCTACAGATGAAGAATCCTCAGTAATGGTAGCATTTTTTTAATGTCAAAATTAGTTTGCTTACCTTTTGGAAGCTAAAATGCTTGTTAGAGACAATGCCTACTTTATTTTTAATTTTTTTAGATATAGTTAAAAATGCTTAAAGGGCAGGTGCATACCTGTTACACTTGAGCATGATACAGCTTGAATACTTACAAATTCAGTTTGAGAAGTTATGGGAAGAACAGCTTCTCTTTCAAAGGGTCTGCACAGTGATCTTTTTTAATTTTCCTATGAATTGCACTGTAGCTGGTTCCCCTGTCAGTCCCTTTTCCTTCTACTTCCCCTTGTTCTTGGCTGAATACCTGTCACGCTTGTGACTTGGATACCTTGCTAAACAGGAGATCTAAGAGGATCTTTATGCTGACTTGCACTAAATGCAGGTGTGTGTGTTCGCAAAGTGAGAACTATAGCCTGTGTACTTCTGATAGATTTTGAGTTTTTAATCAAAGTGCTTTTTCCTCCCCTGGCACTATTACTTTTTTTTTTCTTTGCGAATCTAAGTGTATAAGAAGGAAAAACTTAGGACTGTTCAAAGTATGTTCTTTGAAAGGGGAGATGTGCCTTCAATGCTCAGTATAACATGGCTTGTCCTGTTGTCTGGCCTGATTTTGGAGTGAGGTGCTTGGGTGCTACCACATAGTAAATTACTAAGAGTGAAGATCACCAGAAGGGTTGCAATGATTTGTCAGCTAATTATCTGTGTCTTCTTTTTTTTTTTTTTTTTTCAAATCCGCAAGAGTTTTAGGAGTTTTTCAGAGTATTGGAAACAAACTTGCACACACAGACTCATATCATGTTCATGACTGCAAGAAAGTAAGACACATGTTCTGATAGAAACTGATGTGTTTGCATAGGGAAGGCTTTATAACTGTTTTACTAGCTTTCTGCCCTGTCACTCTTTGGACGTGCTAAGGCTGACTCTGCACAGTTAACTCTACTTCCAAAGAGCCAATGCTCTGTGAATTTACACCATAGCATGCTATGTAGCCAAGCCCTAAAATGTTCCAAATACCACATACTGTGAACTTGGATGAATACATATTGCCTAAATATTTATTGCATAAAACCTTAAAAGCAGTTCCTTGAAGAGATGGCAGGCAAAGGTACTTAAAAAAAAAAAAAAAATTAAAAAAAAATCAGTAAGATAAAGCTAGGATTAGTGAGTTAAAAAACTAAGCAGTGCCATACATGAATGCATCTCAGATTCTTTAAAGAAAATCATCTTCTGCTCTGCTAAATCAATTTGTTCTTACATTTAACTTAACTGCCAGAACATGTAATGATTGCAGATTAGTGCTATCCAGTTACATTAATGCTGTTTGTTTGTACCTCCCCAGAAAAGGGACACTAGCATGTATAGAAGGTTTGCCTTCATCCCCGTGATTCAAAATCAGGCAATATTTTGCTTCTGTGAGTACAAGGAGGAAAGTATGTGGGTTTTTGGAAGTGTGCTGCTTGATGGCTGGTGTGCTTTGGTGCTATACCTCTTTGAGCAAATGTGCCGATGCAAGTTCTGTGATGTAGGGGCGCTCTGTGTCAGCAGGAAGGAGGAAAGGAGCTTGGGGGAGAAGGGGACCAACAATATCGGGAAAGCTGTAATTTGAAGTGGATAATCCTGCTGCTTTTTCTTCCCCCTCCACAAAGTAAACAGTGAGATAGTGATCCTAAGCTTGGTGGCAGTGCAGACAATAAATGAGAGTCCTATATGAATAATAATAAATGAGAATCCTAAATGAGAATCCTATATGAGCCAAACTGAGTGATAAAGGTCTTTTCCTTTAAAGTGCTGGATCTCTTGTAGGGAGTGAAAAGATCTTGATACCCATGGATAGTACCTCATAGATCCTCTTCCAGGCTGTGCAGAGCACAGAGCTTGATTACTCCTCACACAGAGTGTGTGTGGTGTTTTTTTTTTTTTTCCCCCCGCCCTGTCCCTATCAACCAGGCATGAAAGTGTTTGATATTTACTGCAGGAAGTAATCATGTTCAAATTCCTCTTTGCTGTTTTTTTGAAATCACTTTGATATCCTTTTGCTTGTTAAGAAGGTGCCATGTATTGCCGTGGGAACTTCATCATGTATTCAATGACTCTTTAGTAGCTGCATCAAGAAAAAAGAAGTACAGTTAACTGTACATAATCTATTACCTTTTAGTTTTATTATCGTCATAAAATCATTTGGGATCCTGCGTGTGCATAGCTAAACATGTACCACACAACACACTTCCATTACCTGATAAATGACTGTTTTGTTTGACAGATGATGTCTCAAGCTGAGGGCCAGCAGAGAGACTTGATCAGGAGCATAGAATGCCTTCCTGTCTCCGGTCACCTTACATCCTTGGATCAAGACCTATTAATGCTGAAAGCAACTTCCATGGCAACCATGAACTGCTTGAATGACTGTTTCCATATTCTCCAGTTACAACATGCTTCTCAACAAAAGGGATCCTTACCAGCAGGTGGGTATAAATGCTCACAAAGCAGAGCAGAACCCTATAACAGATACGAATCCTTTCCTTCTTGCAAAAATACTTGTTGCAGTAAATCCAGTTTCACATGGATAGGGAAAACTGCTGGCTGCCTGATTTCTTGTGAGTTTTTCTGAAGTCTAACTTGCTGGTGTTGGGTAGAACTTCTGTGCATATTGTATATATTTTTTCTTTTTTAAATTGTTTTTTCTACTCTATCAAGAAGTCTCTGGCAGCAGCTGTATAAACGTAACATGTAGTTGTTGGGAGCATCTCACAACAGAATAAAGTTCATAAGGCACTACAAGAAGAAGGCTGCCTTTGGGATGTAACTGGCTGCTCAGGAACAGTAATAGTGGAAGGGGACTCTTACGGGATTGCAGATTCTAGGATATGTGGTGTCCAGTACAGCTCTGTCAAATGTCATGCTTATTTTTTTTTTTACACATTGAATACCTATTATATGCATTTACCTGTTTGTAGCTTTCATTTCTAGTTAAGCATTAAAATACAAAGCTTTACATTCGCACAGTTTATTATTAATACTGTTTATATATCAGTATTCTTATTTTGAGTTAACATCCTAGTCTAAAATACGGGCTAAGGTAAGTGTTGCGTTCCATTCTGAGGTCAGAACAGACTTGTAAGCAAATGCAAACTGGTTAAAGGTTAAAAAAAAAAAATATTCTCTTTTTGTAAACAACCAACCCCCCAACAAACAAACTCCCCCAACCCCACTGCTAATGGGTGTGGAATAACTTGCATTCACAGACAGCAGACAAGTATGTTGCTATGTCTGCACAGTTGATTGCTTCCGTGCAAGTAGGTGCTTACCAGTATCATTCCACCTAATTTGTGTGCAGCATATGGAACTGAATGTGTGCTTTCCTGTTTGTAAATTCTTTTGCAACTTATTGTGACTTTTTTCATGTATTTACTTTGTGGCTTTTTGTGAACAAGAAGCTTTTGAGTATTCTCAAATGCTTCTCTTATACAACAGATACGGTAGATACCGTAAGTATGTAACAAAGTACACTCCTAAGTTGTCTCTTACCTTATCTTTCCTGTATTCCTATCATATTTGTGGTACTTGCTTTGCCAGCGCATATTATGTCAGAACTGTAATTGGTTTAGCTTCTAAGATGAAAAAAGGTGTTGTATAAAACTGTTAAAACTATATAGAAATAGTTTATGATTTTTAAATCACAACAGGTATTAAAAGAGAATATGTGAATAGGATGAATTAACTTTTTTTCTGTATTTCAGTTCAAAAATTCATTCTAAAAATGAAAAACTGGATGGCATCTTTCCAAATTTTTGTCTGAACTCTAAAGTTACTCACACTGAAAGAACAATTTGTATTCCCCGTGAATATTTTTAACTATTGATGCATAACTGTGGGCAGTGCACATCAGAAGTTTTTTTGTTTTGGCATTTTCATGTGTGTGCTGCTAAGGTTTTGTGTTTGGGGTTTGGTTTTTTTTTGACCCACTACTGTGTCTGGGGAAATAAGTTAAATCCTAATGAGCACCACTGTAATAACTTAGGAAGAAAGTTTTTGGTTTTTTTTTTTTAATGAATGTGTTTGTTTTTTTAAATTTTTAAACTGTAGGGAAGAGCTCAATTCATCTGACTGCTATTCAGTTGGTATTTGCCTGTTAATGGCCAAATCTAAAAACATTGCTTGAAGATGTCCAAATCTTGTAGATTTCTGGTGATATGATATCATAGAGAGAAGGATGGAGAGGGGCGTAGCAGTGGATTGGATGATGCATTACTGGGGCCAGAGTTAAAAACAGATCATTGAAAGAATGCGTGTGCCTTTCTGCACTCTCCCACTGGCGTAGCCTTTCTAGAGACACCATAATACTTTTGTTCCTTTCAAGGACTATGAAGAAGAATTATTTTTTTTTTTTAAAGTGTATTTATCTTAGCTTTCTACCAACACTACGGAGGGATACTTATCCTTCTGGTTCAACTGGTGGAGCCTCTTTGGTAGGCTTCAGAAGTTGATACAGAAAGGAAAAGGGTTGTGGCTAAATTCAAATGCTGCAGGATGCACTTCTGTATTTATGTGTCAGAAAATATAAAATGATTCAGGGAAAAAAATCTTGTACACAGACTGTTCTATCTAATAAAATATATACAGGCACGATTTAATCTGCCTAGAATCATAAAGGCAGGTCAGCATACTTCAGATAGGTATGAGTGAGATGCAGCAACAAGTGATGATGAAGAGAAGACTTGTCTAACAGAACATAAATTTAAACATGAAGTGGAATAAAGTATTTTCAGGTCTGGTAAAGTGGTACTTGACTGCTAAGAATGTGTTGGGCAAGTGCTTGTCAGGCTTAAAAAACAAGGATTAGAAATTGTGTAAGAGTGACAGTTTGCTATAAATTGTTCAAAGAAAAAAAATCCCAGAAGAGTAAAAATACTACCCAACTGCATCAAGGTTTACTATAAATCACAAACTTAAAGATGAACAGGAAAGTTGCAGCTATTGACTTGAATTTAGGAAAACTAAAAGTGGTGAAATAATGTACTGAATTAAAAAAATCCCAAAACTTCATTTTCATAAAGGTGAATTGCAACAACAGTTTGTAACTCTTGTTGCAAAAACGTTGAAGGTGAAAGACTATAGACTGAGAGGTCTGTGTTGAAGCGAAGGGGAACTGCTGGTAAGTGTTTAAAAAAAAAAAAAAAGAAAAAATGAAGACTTCTAGGCGAGGAGGAGATCAGGAGATCACAGGTAAAGAGAATAGCTTGGACTACCTGAAATAGTTGAGAGCAGAATTGAATATGATCTTCCAGTTGAAGAGAAGTATTAGTGTGGTATCCTGTCCACTCACAAAGATTAAAATACAACTGGTAGCTCAAATCACTTCAAAAAAACCTCCTAGAATTTAACAGCAAAATTGAACAGAACTTAATAATAAATGAGGTTATTTTAGAAGTAGCTGATAGGGAGTGTGAAAGGGATGCTACTTGTTAAATTCAAGCTAATATAGAGGCAGTGAATGTGGATTAAATGCAGCCTAGAACATGCAATTAGAGATTACTGTGTTGAAAGTTACAGCTTGGAAAGCAGGTGCTGTTCATGAAGAGGTTTTAAAGATGAGTAAAATCTTTTCGAAAAGGTGAACATGCCAGTGATGTTCTGAGCATCTTATTTTTTTACTTACTTGAAACTTCTGTTGAAATAGCTTAAACTTAAACTGCTGAGGGATTCTCATTTCTCACTGTGTAATGGATTAATGAGTAATAGACTTGATGAAAACAAGCTGTCTTGCTGGGGGAAAAAGTTGTCTGGTCCCATTAGTAAAGCTGGACTCTTTTCCTGCCCTGGTATTTTCCTGGTGGAAATGCTGCCATTTACCTGAATTAAGCTTACTCTGCCTGTTGTGGTTGAGGCTGTGACCTAGTTCCAGGTAACAGGTGCCTGGAAATAAAGGAGTGTGTATCATATAGGAAAAGAGCCACCTTGGTGTACTTTCCTAAGCACAGGAAACTGCTGTGTGGTGGGAGAAGTTCAGAATTCATAACAATTTCTGTGTTTGCAACCCATCCAAGATAGTTTGTCAGTTTGTGTATTCTTCAGTAAAAACTGATTGGAGTTACCTGTACATTTATTAGCCTTTGAAAAAGAATGGAACATTTGTATTATTAATGAGGAACCTGATCTGTCCTGATAAATTAGCTGGGAGTAACTAGAGATGCTGGAATCATTGAGTGGGTAAATAGCTTTCTAAGCCCTGCAGCGTTTTTTTCTTTTGAGCAACTATTATTTATTCAGCAGTGTGTGCTTGCCGCTTTTGTAGTGAAGAAAAGATGAGTCCCCTCTCCAGAGAAAACACTAGCAACAAAACTCTTTCTGCTTTAGCTCTTTTTAGTCTAGAACTGAGCTGGGTTAGAGAAGCTGATAAGTGGTGGGCTTTTTTTTTTTTTTTGTACCGGTTAAAGAAAATTTTTAAGGGTTACTTAACATTCCAGTGATACTGGGTTCTTCCTGTAGTGTCTAATTACACCTTTCTTGACACCAACTAGTTTCTCCAGTCCAAGTTGCATGTATTACAGCTCGCCAATCGCAGTGTTTGTGCTAATGATCACTGAAGGTGGTGTCTCATTGCACCACCTTTGTTTAGTGGCTGCTGAAGGGATTGGCTGCAGGAGGAATTGGCTGCTTTCAGCTTATTCCTTAAAAAAAAAAAAGCTGTTTTGTGAAAATTGCTATTTACTGACCTTCCAGAGGATGAGCAAGTTTCAGCGCAAACTTTCTTTTGCTTCAGGAACGACGATCAATTGGTTGGAACCGAAGATATCTCTGGCAAACCACTTCAAAAATGGAGCAGCTCAGAATTTCCCAGCAGAGATAAACAAGCCAGCATCTGTCAGAGAAGAGCAGTCTGTTGCAGAGCCCTGCCAGCTAGCAAGGGTAAGGTAATGTGAACATCCCATTTCCGTGGGGAATTACTTTGAGGAATATCTGTAAATGTTTCAATCATATTATGTGAAAATGATTTAATGACAATTTTTCTCACACTTTTTGATTAGCTGTGTTGGAGGAAGAGTGAGTGCAGCTGCAGTAAAAGAAACTTTCTACCTTTTTCATTAAATTTTTGCTGCTTTCTGTAACTGACTGTCAAGTGGAGGGAACTAATTGGGATGGTAACGCAAGATGGTGTTGCAGCATTCCCTTGATTTTTGATCTAAAACAACTGGAAATTGAAGTGCAAAAAACCTAACTGAAATTCATAACACTCTCAAAATGGGCCCACGAAGTACTGCCTAAGTAGATGAGACACAAAATTGCTTGTTTCCAGCTACTAAATCTCTCTGTCTTTCTTTTCTAGCTCTTGCTGTGTCTGTTTTTCTTAACCTGAGCAACTCGCATCACTTGTCTTCAGGATGGCTTAATATGTTTGAAATATAGCTACAGTCTGTATCATTATAACTGTCAAAATTGATTTGAATTGCAAAATACTAAAATAAAAAACCAGCAGATATTATGATAAAGAACATGTTTTCCTAATTAAGCTAGAAAATCAAAATTACATTCTTTTTATACTAGTTAGTTTCACACAATAGTTTGGATGAGACTTTATTGTAGTGAAAAGATACTGTACTGTTGTACGTCTACAACAGCACTGTGCTATCTTCCAGCAAAATTGAAACAGAAGAGATTTCTTTAGTTGCTATAGTTCATAGATTTTTTTTTAAATGGCTCTCAGTAGTTGCTACTAAGTTAAAAAAATGAAACAAACCAGGAGCTTTCAAATAAATCACTTAATTCCTTCCTTCTAATAACTGAGTTACAGATCAAGTGCTTAATGTGTATCACTGTATTTGGGATATGACTAGTCTTATCATTCCCCTTAGATATTTTCAGCTCCCTTATTAATGATAGCAGAACAGTGTAGCATCATTGGAAAGGAGTCACCTGTGCGGTACTGCAGTTTTCATCGGGGTTTGAGCTCCATGCGAGAGCTTGGCCTCCTGTGTTTGGTGGTTAAGTGTTAACAAACTTGCCTTGAGCTGGGGCAGCTGGTCCAGGACAAAGGTCTTTGTGTAGACAGATGCATATTGCTGCCCTCCTGTGGCATTCAGTGCCTCTCCCCTCTGCATCTGCCTCCCTCCAGCTGTTTGCCCCAGGAGAGGATGCTTCTCAGAGCCCTAGGAATACCACCTTCCCTTCTGCCTGCAGCATTTGACTTTCTGCTTGCAGGGTGATAGTTGTTAAAACGGTGCTTGTGGGATGGTGGTGGTTAAAACGGTGCTAATAGAATTTCTGCTAGTCTGTCTGGGCGCTTTAGTTACACTAACAGACAACCAGTGTGTGTGGTGTGTGTATGTGTGGGTTTTTTTGTTGTTGCTTTTATAAAACTACTCCAAGTTACTTTTCCTTTTTCCTTTACTGTTACGTATTGGCACTAGCAGCAACATTGATAATGCTTGTGAAGACTCGCTCGTAGATATGTTAATTGCTTGTCATCAGGCATGGCAGTAAGCAAGTAACTAGGAACTACCACTTGCTACAGCCTTTGGAGTAATGATGGCAATACTGGAAAGCTTGGAGTTGTGTGGAGGTGGAAGGGTGTTATTGAGGTGGTTGGAATTTATGCTAGCATTTGCTTCACTATTGTTGTGTATCTTTAAGATGCTTGCCATTCTGTTAGCTCACAAAACTTACAGGAAAACAGGTCATATTTGCTTTTAAGCTTTTTTTTTTCCCCCTGACCCATGTGAAAGTCCGTGAGACATCTTAGCCTGAATCCTGTAGAAGAAATCTGCACTGTGGTATCTTAATGTCCCTTTAAATTCTTCAACCTGGGGGTAGATTCCATTGTTTAGCTCTCTGCAGGGAGTTGTTTAATCTCTTTTTCATACAAGGACAGTTGAATACAATATGAAGTCCTTTTTTTGGATATTGTCTGGCCAGTCACGTCTTTGAGCTGATGTTTATGGCTCTTTTCTCAGGAACCTGAAGAAATAAATCCAGATGAGGAGCTGGAGGATATCTGTGATGATAAAGAGGATGATCTAGGAGCAGTGGAAGAACAGCGCAGTGTTATCTTACATCTTTTGTCTCAGCTGAAACTTGGCATGGACTTGACCAGGGTAAGTAACTGACGTGTGAAGACTGGCTGCAGTAAAAGTGAACTCAAAAACTCAACTCCTGTATTGAGCAATATTGAGTTTAGTATGAAATTGTGGACTGTAGCAACTTCAGGTCCTAAGATCCAATATCCCAATACATTGCAGGTTTTAAGTGGAACGTGCGAAGGGAGTGGATTTTCTTTAATGCAACTGGCCATATCTTTTCTATTAGATTCTCTTTGTGTTTTCTACTATGTTTTTGTTGGCTTTCCTATAATGGCCTGTTTTCCTTCCTGTGTTTGCACCTTACTCTTTCCATGCTGTTTCCTCCAGCCTTCTCATATTTTTGTCTTTCTGCTTTCCTTCCATGATCTTTCTTGTCACTTGACAATGGTCTTACACGCAACTCGCATAACCCTACAACTGTATTCATGCTGCTTCTGAAAAGTTTTCTTTTGGTTCCCCATTATCTATTGTCAGATGTCTGTTTACACGCCTCTGTCCTATTCTCAGTTCTGTGTTTGCTCACAGGTATAGCAAGCAGGAACAAAGTTATACTGGAGAGAAGTGGGTTTGACATTTCAGTGCAGATGTCAAGAGCAAGCAGCTTCAAAAAATTAATGCTCAGTTGCTACTAGACAACTTGGGCAGCAACTCTGGGAAAATCAGGCTGCTACCAGCTGATGTTCAATTAACTTTTGTAAAGACTTCTTACCATAAGCGCTAGACACTTTTAAAGCAAAAACAGATTTTACAGTAGCATGGAATGAGGAAAGCACTCTCTTCCTGGGAGTTATGTATTGAAGATTGGATTTGGTCTATTTTGCTCTTAGTTGGAGCAAATTGTCAAGTCTCCCAGTTGTGACTTTTGGCTGTGAGTGTAGAATTGTCTTTAGTTCAGAGCAGGCGAAGCATTGAAATGTGACAAGCCTGACTTCAAAACAGGTAATGAAGTTGTTAGAATTGAATTTAACTTAAATATCAGGGTAATAAAATGAAAAGCAACTTTAATATTCCAGGTTGGTGTTGCAATGACGTGGCAAGTGTATTCGGGCTAACTTGTGTATCTATTAAGAGCCTTATGTTTGTGGTCTACCTCTTTGAATGCAGCTGATTTAAATGGACTGTCTTGATCTCATGGTTGAGACACCCTGTGTTGCTCCTTACACCCGTTAGTTATGTGAGGTTAGTTGCCACCACAGAGAAGGAAAAGACTGATGGTACCCACAGCCTCTTACTCTACAATATTGCTCTTGCCCCAGCAAAGGATAGGACTGCTGTTTTTTATAGTGGTAAATATAACTGAGAAAGTATAAGATCCTCTGCTCAGAGACGCAGGATCAACCTATACTATGTTATTTCATATAGATGCTTGTCCTAGTTGCTGTGGTGAGAGAGACTGTGCAGTCTCTCAAGAGCACTGGCATAGCTTGCCTGATTTTCTTTCCATTAGACAAAACCTTTCCTAACCTCTGCTCTGAACCTTCCTTGCTATAGTTTGAGCTCCTTCCTGCTTGTTTTCTCCTCCACAGATGTGTGGAACACATTATCTCTTTGCAGCTCTCATGTTTTTTGAGGGATACTCAGTCCCTTTCAACCTCTTTAGTCCTAATAGTACTTTTTGGGCTTTTTTCTACTTGTAAATTGCTTTTCTGGGACCTCTGATCACTCTGTTTTGCTCACATTTTAGAGGACGAGAAAGTTCAGTCTGAAATTGTGGTGTCCAAAACGGGACGGAATCCTCCACTAGAGAACTTCTCTTATAAAAATGCCTGTCTCTTTGTTTTACTTACTAGAGCTTTTTGGGGTTTTTTATTTCAGGTGGTACTTCCCACTTTTATTTTAGAGAAGCGATCGTTGTTGGAGATGTATGCGGACTTCATGTCCCATCCAGATCTCTTCATTGCAATCACAAATGGCACTAGCCCTGAGGAGAGGATGATCCGCTTTGTTGAGTATTATCTCACTTCATTTCATGAAGGTCGCAAAGGAGCTATTGCAAAGAAACCATACAATCCGATCATTGGGGAAACGTTTCACTGCTCCTGGAGGATGCCGAAGAGCGACGTAGCCACCGATGCTGGCAGTAACGTCTCTGCTCACTCTGCCTCAGAGCAAGTAACTCTTTCTAAAGATCTGGAAGGCCAAACAGAGCTGGACTGCTATACAGTAAAATTTGTAGCCGAGCAAGTGTCCCACCATCCTCCTGTCTCAGGGTTTTATGCTGAATGTGTAGAAAGAAAGATGTGTGTCAATGCCCACATCTGGACAAAAAGTAAATTCTTAGGAATGTCAATAGGAGTGACAATGGTTGGTGAGGGTAAGTGTAACTTCTGTCCTATATTAATTTTATGAAGCTATTAAAATATTTCTTTGAGAGGAAATTTGATGTTGTATGCCTCTGGCAGAAATACAGATGATTGCTGGTCAGTAGTTTTCTTTCAAAGACTTTTTGAAAAAAATTGCTTGCAGAGGTGTCAGCTGCTATTGTATGTTTTCAGATTTTTTATGTACTTTTTTATTTCTCTTCTAATCTTTGTGATCTGCAAGCCTTAATGTACAATCATTCAGTGACTTCTTACTTTATTTTTACTGTTTACAAAGTACAGAAGATACTACAGTTCCTCATTATAAACAGCAAGTTTTCATATGCGGGGAAAAAAGATAGGTTTATGCTTTGCTAAAAATCAGGATTCTATTTGGAAATAAAATTTTTACTCTTAAACCAAAGGGCAGTTACTGTAATGTAAACTGGTATTTGTGAACGTTTCTAAAGCATCGGACAAATTAATTTGCACCAGACAGTTACTAAGTAGAAGTGTTGTTGCATTTGCATATATTGCACTTACGTATCTTATTATGCAAGTTTTAGTTTTCTTTAACTAGAGGAATTGGATCCTTTAGGGACAGAGAAGGTTAGTGGCCCTTAAACTGTCATTTTCCTTTAGTACTAGTCTTTACTGCAAGAGTTGAGAGGGCATCTCCCGTTCTGTGTCCCCTGTGTATATTGCTCGGCATCTGGGCATTCCAGGTGCTTGCATGTAAACTGCTTATCTGCCAGGGGAATGAGTATGGCAGGGGATGTGGAAGGCACATCTTGATGCTTTGCCTGTACCAGGTAATTTCTGAAGTTAGTATCTCCCTTAGGGCATTTCTCAAATCATGTCATGAGTATGAAAAGTGTGATAATTTCTGAAAAGTAGCATCAGATGCACAATTGTAATATGCTACAGAGGCACGGGTTGATGCAGGCACCAGTCAGTTGTCATGCTATGCTCTTGTAATGGCAAGAGGTAGATCTTGTGTTTGGGGGTTTTTATAGGAATCAAACCAACCCACACATCTTAAAAACACAAAAAAATTCTAGTTTTTATGGGATTCTTGACATTTCTTGCAAAAGCTACTGTCAGGAAAGAGTTGGATTTATCCTGGCAGAGAGGTATGATAAGGAGGATTGTATCTGCTACCTGCCTTCAGATAGGTCAGGATGTATTACAGAGAGAGAAACCAGAACAGGAATGTTGGCCTTCCTCAGGAGCTGCGGTTCAAGGTATTCATTTGTTACTTGCTATTGGCAGTGTAAGTCTTGTGTTGCTGTGCTCCAGAACCACCAATAAGATGCAACCAGCCCTTTTACGTGTTACTGGAAAGTATGTTGCCCAGCACAATATTGTACTTTATGCAGCAATATTATTAGGATAAATGTCTTTTCCCAAAAGAAAGATAAATGCATGTTACTCAGGTTAGTACTTTGAGGAAAATATTTATATCTAGAATCTGTAATAAATGTCACTTTTGTGGGGTGTGTGTGGCTTTTTTTTGTTTGTTTGTTTTTTTTCTTTTTAGTGTGAGGGGCTATGAGAAAAAGTCATCAGATCTATTATTGGATATCCATTTCAATAACTTGTTCGGTCTTTTCTAAAATGGTCCTGATTTAGGGATTCTTGTATTTCTTCATGCAGGTCTCTTAAGTCTCTTGGAACATGGGGAAGAATACACCTTCTCTCTGCCCTGTGCATACGCTCGGTCAATTTTAACTGTTCCCTGGGTAGAACTGGGAGGAAAAGTCAACATTAACTGTGTGAAGACTGGGTATTCTGCAAGTATTAACTTTCACACCAAGCCCTTCTACGGTGGCAAATTGCATCGGTAAGAACACTTTTTTCTATTTTTCCATGTAATCTGCACTCTAGAACTGCCATAGCTGTGTAACTCCCCTGTTCTGTGTACTGAATAATACTCATTTGATCGTCTGAGAAAACGTAGTTTTTTCTGTTCATAAACACTTGAAGGTATTACTGTGCTCTTAAACAATATCATAGCTAAACAACTGCATCTTATGTGATCCTCAAGGACCCATGTTTGTCTGACTGTTTTCAAACCCCTGGGAAAACAGAACTCCTGGCTTTTATTCCTGGCTGCCACAGATTCTCTTAGTTCTGTTAGAAGTTGGTTAGTATTTCCTATTTTTCAACTTGCCCTTTGTTTGAAATGAGGTTGATGTTGCTATTGTAAAGGGTTGCATGTTGTTTGCAACGTGCATTGTAGTTGCACTACAGGGAACATCAGTAAATAGTCTTCTGTTAATTATTGGTCTTAGGATTTCTGTATAAGTAACAAGGCTATTGAGTTTAAGCAACTAGAAAATTTCTAAGTAAAAATACCTTTTTAAAAGGAAAAAAAGGGTAATTGTTGTAGTAGTAATTCTTCATGTGTATGTGTGGTTAAAATCTAACAGGTAAAAGAAAGAAAATCCAGAGAAAGTTTGCTTGGGGTTACTTCTAGCAGATTCTAGGAACTGCCTGCACACCTGGTGCAAAAGCTTTTAGAACTCATTAACACTGATGTTTTTAGAGGTTGTATAGTGAGACTGCTGCAGATTAGCCTTGTGCTAATATATAGACAATTAAGAAAGGAGAAAATTAAGTAGTAGTCATATAAAGAATATGTGGTTCCAGAGCATTTTGCTGGACAGTGGTGGTTTTTTTTTTAAACCTTTCTTAGATTAAGTGTGCAAGAGATGGTAATGAAAGGTGTAACAGCCTAGAACATCAGAACTTCTTAAACATGGGTTGCTCTCACAGGTTGCAAAAAATCATCACTTTTCTATAAATCCTTTTTTTCCTGAAACAGTAGGGTAAGGCTGTATTTATCATTTAAAGGAAAACAAAAAAACCCACCAAAGATTCCATCTTGGAGCACTCTGCCCCATAAATTCCCATGCATGCTTTGAATTTAACTTGGAACCATAGCTCCTCTGTCCCAGTGGCATCTGGAGAACTGAAGCTTACATGTAGCTCTGTTTCACTCACAACAATTTTAAAGTGATGCATCATTTGGGATTTTTGTTTCCAATGCTTACAATGTATCTTCCACCTTGCAATAGCTCCTGTTGTGCCATAAAAAATAAGCGATAGGATGCAATTTTACTTCAATGATTTAATTTTGGAAACTGTTTTGTTATTTGTCTCTCTGAAATTAGTCACAGATGCAGAGGCATTTTAAAGACAGATCTGTTCAAGGTACTGAGCTATTGAAAATTTGACATGGTGATGATTGGACATTGCCAAAAGAATCTCTTGATGGGGAAGCAGCAGTGTTGTCATGGTTACGCAGAGCACAAGTGAGTTACCATGGCAATGTTATAGATTTTTTTTTTAATTTTTTTTTTTTTTTTTTGTAGAGTGACCCTTGTTGTTAGACCTCAGCTGGATGTTGGCTCCTTGGTCCTGTACCTCTTTAGTTTGATGAAACAGAGGATGTTGATAACGAACAGCTAGGCATATATCAGTCATGCCAAGCTTACAAATAAGTGCTAGCAGATTTTTGTCACTAATATTAGTTCAGACAGATACTATGCTCTGCAATGCTGGGAATGGTTGCGTGTTACAGAGCAATGCAACTTGAAGAAATATAGGTTGCAATGAGAGCTTAATATAGCAGCTCAATACTGCACCTTAGTAGTGATATAACTTTGTTTACTTTAAGCTGAGCAGAGACAGCAATTTTGTGATTGATACTAAATACTGGATGTCAGTATTGTGTTGTAACCACACAGCACTTGGAAAAATTAAGCTCTTAAAGTTGTGAAGGTGTAACTGCAAAGTCCGAACGGGCTGGTTTCTGGCATCCTGTAGATTCAGTCTGTTCAGAGATCTCTTGGGAGGAGGACAGGAACTCCACCATGTGTAATAGCTTTGGTGAGGTGTGGAAGTCACAGGATGAAAAAGCAGCACAAAATGAAGGCTGCTTGCTTGTCACCTACTCCTTCAGTTGTTTTCAGAAACTGTTAGTGCTTGCTAACTTCCACAAAAAAAAGCTTAATAGTTTAATGTAAACATGCTTTTATTGCACATGTTGCTCCAACTCTGGCCTGTCTTCTTGAATGAATCTTTAATTTTTGTAATAGAAAACTGTGCCTGAGCAGCAGCACATACTTATCAGTCTGTTTTTTTGGAAGATCTTTCCAATGAAGTGAAATTAGGTTTGAGCTGCTGGACTGTGACGTTGCTCCAACTGCCTCCCGCATGTGCAGGATGTGGCAGAAGCCCTGGCTTCTGCTGCCTCCTGCTCTGAGCCAGCTGCGAGCTTTCCCCACTTGCCCTGGCAATTCCCCACAGGTCTGATTTGAGTGGTATCCAGTATCTCTGGGCTGGAAGGTCTGGCCTGCGATACTTGTTTTGTTGCTTGGAAATTAATTTCTGTTTTGATGCCGGGCTCGGGGACAGGGGTGGGACAGGTGGATGCGGACACAGCTGGAAGTGACTGATGCATGTGGAAGAGGGAGAGTGGCATCTGTGTGTCCTACACACCCTTCTGAGTGTGGCACCATACAGCCAGAGTGGGCAAGGTGGGAGCACAGAAGAGCTGCTTTCTGCTCCTCTGTATGCAGTTGTTCAAAGGAAGTAACAGCAAACCAGTGATGTGCAAGTTAGCTATTAGCTGCACATAACGTAAGTGTGAAAGGAGATGTAACATGTGCTTTGTGTGAGCGCTGATGAAATGTGGGAAGGGGAGCTGGAGAGTGGTGTGTTGTAGAGAGCTTGTGTAATTGCAGTTTAATTGGAGCTGGAGGTAGTGTCCTTTGTGAATCCTGCAGCACCTTACAAGTGAGACTGTCTCAAGTCTTGTTTGCATAGCATGCAGACCCTTTTGTTTCTTCTTCCTGGGAGAAAAGTTCTGTTTGAGGGTGGTAATTTGCTTGCCTAGCAATGCTCAGTAAGCTTCCTCGCCTTGATTCAGGATGAAGTCAGTGTTGGGAGGTCTCTGGACAGGTCTTGATGTTGAGAAGAAAAATCTGCATCAGTGTGTGTAATTATGGTGATACTTGAGCATCTATGCAACACTTTGAATGAAATACTGCATATTAGAAAGACATTTTTAATATCTTGTTATTGGCAGAGGTTTCTGTGGAAGAGACAGGAAAGAAAAGCAGTTCTCCTGATTCCTAGTTTCCTACCTTGCTTTCTGCCTTTGTGTGTGTGCTGCTTACGTGAGCAACATAAAAATGAGACCACCTACATACGGAGAACATTGAGATGTAAAGATGTGAGATAAAGTGCCAGCAGGTAGTGAGATTCATTCTTGCTAGAAAGTTTAATTTTTATTTTTTAAGTCTGAACTACATACCTGATGTGATGTTTCAAGTGGAAATGATCAACTTCTTGTTACATGTGAACCAGCCTGTTAGTTTCTTTTTAATTTTCAATTCCATTAAAAGGTTTGAAACCAGTGTAAGCTGAAGCCAAAAATGGAGTTTCCTGGGTAACATGAAGAGAACTAGAGCAACGAGTGAAAGTCACTTTGCTCTTTGAGCTTCTCCATGCAAATACAATTCAAGTAACTAACATTTTTCAAGACAGTGTGGCAAGTTTGCAGACTTGTTCAGAATTAAGTTGAGTGATTATGCAAGGAATAGTCCTCAGGTGTCTAAAGCCATGGCCTTTTAAAAATAAATTGCTTTCCTAGAGTCACAGGTGAAGTGAAGCAGAACATGACTAACACAGTGGTGTGCAGAGTGCAAGGGGAGTGGAACAGCGTGCTTGAATTCACCTACAGCAATGGGGAGACAAAATACGTGGACTTAACAAAGCTGTCTGTGACGAGAAAACGAGTCCGACCTCTTGAGAAACAAGGACCATTTGAATCTAGGTAGAGTATGTGTTCACTATTGTCTCACTCTTTTTGTCCTAAGCACTCTGGTGGATGCCTTAGGAAAACCTGCAAATCTAGATATTATTTGTGGATAGTGCTTAGCAGCAGTGATCTTTGTTTTTAAAAAATGAAAAATTAAAAATAAGTGCCTAATAAAAAGTGCAAAAAACAAGTGCAGGCACATGGTTGTTTATCTTCTCTCTTTTATTCATGGACAGAGTTGTCTTATGTGTTCATAAAGTGCCTGCTAGAACAGAGCCTCCCTGTTTGTTTTGTTTTTAACCATCAGCTATGCAGCGGGGCAGCTCCTGACAAGGGAGGTCCTCACAAGAAACTGCTTGTTGAGTAACACTTCCATAGCAACTTTAAAGGGTATACAAACAGACATTAGACTGGCACAGCCAAAACCTCAGACCCATTTCTATCTGCTCCTAATTGCTAGCATAGCTATAAGACTCGGCTGTGAGCCCTTCCACCTGCGCTGCACCCCTGTGCTCCAGCCTGGGTTGGTTTTTCATGTATAAGTGGAAGGGAGTGCTCCTGTTCCGAAAGAACTGCGTGCAGTGATCCTGTAGTTCAAGGCAGCAGGCTGAGAAAACTTTTGAAAACTGAAGTTGACAATTTGTTTTGTAGGAGGCTGTGGCAGCATGTAACAGAGTCTCTGCGGGATGGAGACATCGATAAGGCTACAGAGCACAAGCGAGCCCTGGAAGAACGACAGAGGAATGAAGAGAGGCTTCGTGCTGAAACAGAAACAACTTGGTGTACTAAATACTTCCTTAAAGAAGTAAGTTCCCAAGTGGTTAGCTGTTGATGAAGGCAGAGGCAGAGCTACAATGAAAGCAGGTGCACATAAGGGTCCGTATCTTGTCAGAATAGAGTATTTTGTCTTATATCTTATCGTTTAGCTCCATGGGATCCATAGGAGTAAGGTGACATAAGCACCCTCCGACGAGTTAAGATGTGACTTTACCCTTCACTTCCCAAACACTTTGGTTTGGCAATTCCCTTGCAACAAAATGTCTGCCTGTTTTGTGGTTCGGTTTCTTTTACCAAGCACTTCCTCGTGGTACATGGAAAATAGCTTTACATGTACATGTGTAAGTAGACTGTAACCATAAATACCCAAAGAAAAGTATCAATAGTAGTAGTTTTGCTTATCTTGTGTGCATATGAACCCAAGATATTACTGTTAGCAAGAAGGAACATGAGTTAATTGTCAGCTTAGAACTTACTGTGTTCTTGTACGTTACGTTTTGGATGGAGCTTATTTGTTCAATGGCTTAACCTGTATTTCAATAATGGTAGTAATAAGTAATAATAATAATATAGTAAGACTTTTAACAAGGTGAACTGCAGCCTGCTCAGGAAGACTGGGGGCTGCCGGTATGATAACTTTGAAATAGGCTTTCCTTGTGATCTGGATGATGAGACCTTGCTGGTATAGAGAGCTTTGCTGAGCCCCATGCAAGAGGGGAAGACTCAACTAAAATTTATGCTGTAGTAGCTTAGATTCTCCTTGTAGTGAAAGCATTCTCTGTGAAACTGCAGTAATATAACTCTCCCTTCTTCTTCTTCCCATATCTGTGGTCTAGCAAGCGTTTAAAACATGCTAAAAAGGTATTTTTCTTGTTTGTTTTTTTTTTCCTGTTTTGTTTTTTAAAGTTCAGGGCTATCTGTTAGCTCCAGTAACATTTTTTGTTCTCTAAAGCTATGTTAGTATGACTAGCGCAGATTTAGGTACTTGCATTGTTAGTATATAGATTTAGAAGAGGTGAAATTCTGTTGCTAATCTTGAGATACAGATCTACTCAGAAAACGTTCAAATGTAATCCTGAGGTACTTCATTTCCGGGTTAGCAGTCGGGCTGTGTTAGAGCTGACAATCTTGGACAGCTGGCTCTCTGCTGCCTTCTTGTTTGGCTTTTTTAAGTAATCTGGATCAGGATGTTGAGAAGAGTGGCTTTCCATCTGGATTAATTACAAGCACAGTTGATTCCCAGAGAGTGCTGTGGCTCAGCAAGAGTCTATATGTGTTCTGAAGTAGTCTCAGAAGCCTGCAGCGTTGATCTCTGTGTCTTAATCTGTGGTAGTTAAAGGTATAAGCTGCGTCGCTCTGGTTTTCACAGCTATCAGTCTAATAGTTGTGTGAAGGGAGTTCTCCTGGGGCAGTGTCTTTATTATAACCGTATTTTCTCTTACAATTGCAGGGAGATGGCTGGGTTTACCATAAACCCCTGTGGAAAACAGTCTCTGCTGTGCAAACTCAGCAAACGGACACTAACTAGAAAAGCTGCTTTAAGATGAGTTTTCCAATTTTTCCTCTCCTTTTCCCCTGTCTCTCAAAACACGGTAATCACACTCAGTGTCCCCTTTTTATGTAATTGTGAAAGTTTAAATGAGCATAAAGAAAATAAATATACTAGGGCACTTTAAAGCTATTAAAAAAAAAAAAAGTTGTAGAGACAAATTTGCCAGGTACATTCAACCAACTTTTTTGTATGATCCAAGAGATTTTATCTGAATTGTGTAAGATTCTTCTAAGTAGATCTGATTGCAAAAGCTGCCTAAGAGGACAAGGAACTGTTGGATATTGGAGTGACATGGGAAGTTCTCAGAATCTGCATCAAGCTCTTTAATAACTGAAACCTGCTCAGTACCTATGTAGACAACAGCAACAAAAAATTGCTGCTTTTATGCCCAGTGATTAACCTTTCTGGCGAAAACTGGAGGGATGTTTGGAAGATGTGCCTGAAATCAGTGTTAAGAGGATCGTGATGACTTTTTTCTTCAGAGAGAATGTGTGCATGCATCGGAGGAATATGGGATATATGTAGAGACTACCTTTCTTTTTTTATGGATTTATAAAAGCAATTAGAATTGTAACCATGGAGAAATTTTTCCTCTGAAACATTTTAATATACTTGAAATAATTGACTTGAATTGGAAAAGTAATTTGAACACTTTTCAACTCCTAATTTTATTAAATCTCGTTGAGTGACTTTGGTTTTTCTCATGTTATAATGTAATGAGGTTTGGCCTTTTTTTTCCTTCTCCACCTTCCCTTCCCGAGGACTAAGGCTTTCAAAATGAACAGAAAACATACAATTTTGTATTTAAATTTCTCTGCCCATCTAATCATCCCAGAGGGGAAGTATCAGTATTACAAACTGTCCTTTGGATTGTTTTGGTTTTTCTCCTGTGGTGTTATTTAGAACAAAGCAGTGCAATGTGACCTGTGAATACACAGACTGCAGGTCCTGATTTTTCATCTTACCATAAAGAAAAAGCTGATTATGCTGAGGACTGGGTATTGATTTGAAACACAATCAGATATCAGGAAACTGTATTCAGGTACAAACATCCTTTGTGTTTTTTTATAACTATTTTATTGAAGTCTAAGAATTGCTGGCAATTAAGAATAGTACTTACGGCTTTCGTTATTGTAACTACAAGCTACCTTAATTTTTCCAACAGTGGTGCCTTACTCTGTTTTTTCTTCTGATGTAGTCTTCCAATCAGTGTATATAACATTATCTGCCACTTCCCAGCCATGGCAATGGCTGCACCTGATCCAGCATTATGAGAACTCACAACTGTGTGATCTGGTAAGATGTTTTCCATGGAGAAGATACAACTGTAAGAATGCATCAGAAGGTTTAAATAACCATGTTAACTTTCAACACAAACTGTAAATTGTGCAAAAGAAGAATTTGGTTTATGCACAACTATTTTGATCCTCTTGTACATTTTTTTTTTTTTGCTGTGAAATGCACTGAGATCTCAATGCGAGTCATAGTCCGTTTGTGAGAAGTGGGGGTGGGGATAATAAAACTACAAAATGATTCATTTGTTCTGTGTGCTTTCCTAGAGATCAAGTGACCAGGAAGAGTAGGTTGTTGTTATCTTTTATGCTGGAGATCAGTCTGTCTGGGCTTTCCTTGGCCCTTAAAGTGGGATATTTTGGCATCATGCACTTGAGTAGTAACTCTATTCTCCAGCAAAAGTATGTTTTAGGCCCTGCTGTCTTGTTTGTGATATTCTATACAACCATCCTGTTGTGTTAGTTTTGGATATCCATTGGGCATTTTCATGTTTAACCAGGAATAAAAATAAAAATGAAAACAGTGGGATTAGTTCCTCCTTTTTTCTGGGTCTGCGGCATGTTTGGGGTGTGCTCCTTGGCCAATTCTGGGATTTGGGGTAGAAATCACGGTGGCAATATGTGAACTTCTATGGTTCATTGGTATCTGCACCAAACTGGGGGGTGGTAGAGGGACAGAAGATAAATTGACAACACTGTATATGTTTCATAGTTGTTTTATGTGTCATGTGGCAGATTTGCTTTAAACAAACAGCAAGGGCTGCGGTGCAAGGTCCAGCTTTTAATATTGCTGTGATCAGAGAAGAAAACAAACCTTTATCAGCTGAGTATACTCCAGGGGTCAACTTGTGCTTATTAAAATATAGACCTATGACTCAGTCATTGAGCTCTGCTTAAAATTTTGATTTGGGAATTTGTCAAGGTGATAGCTGTAAAACAGCCTGAAAAGCTCCCATGTTGACCATAAACCCATTTGTGTTCCTTATATAATATTATTAGTCAAGTTATTTCTCTTCCACCCTCATCTGGTATGCTTGTGGTTTCACACTGAGAAAGCTGTTACTAATTTTGTTGTGTAAAAATAGACCCAATGCTGAAGAAGTAGTCTTTTAAAATACAGAAATGATTTCTTTTAACATGGGGGTGCTGCTATTAAAAAAGAAGTTCAAGCCTTCCTTTGCTCAGATGATCACAAGAACTGGAATGGCTTCGTGATGTGGATTTAGTTACGATGCATATTTCTAGTTACTTCTAGAAATAAAGGACATAGCTGAAAACAGTTTTAAATAAAAAAAAAATTCTAGCCACCGAACATCCAGCTTAAATTGCAAGACATCTATGTGATTCTTCTGAGAGTTGCAAGCACCCTACGAACGAATGTATGTATTTTTAACTCTGACCAGATTTGATTCTCTTGCATAACTGCTCTTGTTTCCATCTTACACCTGCTGGAGCGAAGGGAAGGGCTCACTGCTGCTTCCTATGTAGATATTTGCTAGAGTCACAGTGTGTTCAATGGGGAGCATGATGAAATGTAGGGTTTTGCCTTATGTTCCCTTCTGTCTTTTTGGCTTGATTGGGCTCCACTGAAGTTAAGAGCAAAATTCTTACTGATGTCAGTGCTTTTAGGTTCCCTGGGTTATAAACAGATCTTGGAGCTTAAATAAATGGCTTTCTTCAGAGGTGCTGTGTACCTGCTGCTCGTGGGAAACAGAGACTCCTATTTAAAACAAAGTCACTCCTATTTAACGCAGTCACTCCTATTTAACACAGGCATTCAAGCGTATAATCCTGACAGCTTGATTCTGGACTTGGTTTTAATGTTAAAAAATGCAGTATGTAAATTGGAGTGCTCAAGATTTTGAGCAGGGAGAGAGGAATAGATTTGAGAAGTTTTTCAGTGTATTTATGGTCAACCCTAGGATTAAGTCTCTATCTCCTCAGGAGAATTTTGATTTCAGCCATCAGAATCAGAGATGCAGCCTTCAATGTCTAGTTTGCACGGGCTGATCCCTCTCTGTCCCAGTCACCTGTGGAAGAACAGGTCAGAGTGTCTTTTAAAGCCTCTTGAACTGAACTTGGAAGAACAAGTAAAAACGTATTCATCCGTCTTACATCTGAACAACTTGGTGCAAAACTTGGTAGGGGAAATTCTGCACTGAATATTATGAGAAGGAAAGATTGGACAGCCTGGGGGGAGTTTGGTGGGTTCCTGCAGCTTCTTATCTCCGTGTCAGAAAAGCTGCTCCATCCTCTCTATTCATCTTGGGTGTATATACAGTAGAGCGGTGGTTAATGAATTCAGGTGGGTGGAGAGGGTGTGTTTCTGGTGAACTGGGGAGGATATGCTTCAAGAGAAGGGGGTTAGCTTGAAAAATTATAAGGTGACAGGAGGTAGCAGCCAGGTGGGGGATTGGTGACAATGAAAGGTATGGCCACAGTTGCAGGTGGAGACTTATACTTGGTAGCCAAAGTTAGTTTTTATTATTTAGATTTTATGCAACCTAATTCATTCCCCTTCTGTCCTTTTTCAAAGGAATTAGAGACAATTTTGTTCTAGGGTTTTAATTTAGGAGCTGTGGAAACAGTCGAAAGAGGTGGAAACAACAATGAGAGAAGAAAAGCTTTTTGTATGGTCTGGTGCTGTCATAGCTGTGCATTTTAGAAAACCAAACCAGCCCTGCAGATCTGCTTCGCTGCTCCACACTGGGGAGCCATGGCTGTAGGAACCTCGTGGCTGTTGCGTGGTTTTCTCCCTTTCCTTCTTTTGTAGGGGTTGATCCATGCAGCTGTCTGCTGGCAAGCAAAGTATTCCTCTCCAATGCTATCCTGAAAGATACACCTCTGTGTTGGTGATTGTCACGTATGGGCTTGTAGGGCTTCTTAGTAGCAGCTAAGGTTTTTATTACTTTTTGCTCCCAAGGGTGGAGGGATTAAGATTTGCGCAGTGCCAGGGTTCAGAGCGAGGTAGGACTTACCTTTCCTTAATTGCCTCTTCACTACACAGGCAGCCTGGTGGTTACAGGAGTAAAGGTCCCGGTTCTGTCTCATCATGTTTCTTCAGGTTGAGTAACACAGCAGAGGGATGGGAAAGACTTGCAAGAAGAATTAGCCAACGTGTTTGTGTTGACAGTATTACTGTGGCACAAATCGGTTGGCTAGAGGTGCCTGGAAGCTGGACTGATACATGGAAAGAGTTGTCTCGACATTCTGTATGGAGACTTCTTAGAGTGAAACAGCACTGTCTGCACTGGTGACTATTTTTTCTCTTGAAGAAACTTCACGCACCCAGCTGAACTATCAAGTACACCCAGGAGTTCCCCAGTGAAAAAAGGTGTGTTGGAGTTGCAGCAAATCAGGCTTTTGCAAACTGGATTATCGGGTATCTTTACAGTGTGTTAAGCACTGTCTGATCAATGAATAATTTTCTTGGGTGTCAGCATTTCTTCTACTGAGGGTGTGTTACATCTCAAGATTTATTTTTTTGCTGTTGCTACAGCAGGGGGTTTTTTTGTTTGTGTGCGTAGGCTGTTAAAAAAGGAAAATCGAAAATTGTCTTGATCTCTGCAGAATGAGTGGTTAGAAGAGAAACTCCTGATGGCAATGTGGAAGGACTTCAAAAGATAGACATGGAATTCAGGTGCTTACTAATAAAAGATTAAACATTATTATTTTAAAAAATGATAAAAGGAATGCTTTGCATCATTATACATTAAAGTAAGTATAAAATCAGTTCATATATAATGTTGCACTTTTAACCGAAGTATTGATTCCACAGTTCACTGTATCTGTGGGAGGAAGCAGATCTTATAAATAAGTTACGTACTAGATCTTAGTTCCATTTTGAAAAACAAAGCAGGGTTTTTTTTTCCCCATGAGCTAAATGCTTCTTGCTTATCTTATCTCTCACAATAAGGCTTTTTGCCTGCTGTGTCACTGTATGTTTCTGCTCCCGTCACTGTCCTGGTGCTCCCCACCTGGAGAAGCTGTTTTGCTGGCCTCGTCTGTGTTGTTGTTGAGGATGTCGTCGCAATCCATCTGTGCCATCAGGTTGAAGCGCTCGGCCACGCAGTGGGCAGTAAGGCGAGCCTCGGGGTCGTGGTCCCAGCACTCCGTGATGGTGTCGCACAGAAAACGCATTCCCTGTGGTCACAAGGGCTGAAATTAAGATCTGAAGGCAGGAGGAAGAGGAGCTAGAAGCTGATCTAAAGCAATGTAGGAAGTTCCATCTACACATAAGGAGGAACTTCCTTACTTTGAGGGTGGCAGAGCACTGGAACAGGCTGCCCAGAGAGGTGGTGGAGTCTCCAACTCCGGAGACATTCAAAACCAGCCTGGACACCATCCTGTGCAACCTGCTCTAGGTGACCCTGCTCTGGCAGAGAGGTTGGACTAGATGATCTCCAGAGGTCCCTTCCAACCCCGGTGATTCTGTGATTCTGTAATCAGAGTGTTTTACCACACTTCTGACAGCTTCCTGCAGAAACGCTTTTTTTGGCCAAGCTTAAGCACAGGAGAAAACAGCCTTGGTAAGTTGTGGCAAGTGCCAGTGCTTGCACTGGTACTGGCACTGCTTGCGTTAGAGCAACAGCTTTGGCTCACCTGGGATCTGGTCACATTTTACATGCTCCCTGGAAGTTGGTTTTTATTGACTGTGGGCCCAAGGGAATTTGGCCCTCCATCACCTGTCTCAGCCTTGCCCATTCAGATCAGAGCATCTTAAAATCAGGAGGGGCAGGAGAGGTGCAGATGGTGACCTGCAGGCTGGCAGCTGAGCCAGGGTCTCTGGGTTTCAAGCCTGTGCCCTGGCTGTTGCACCTGCATGGGGTGGGGAGGAGCAGGGGACTTCAAGGGCAAGTTTGGAATTAAACATCTTAAATATGACTTCATGTTCTCGCAGCTTTCTGGAAGGGTGCACTGTGCCAAATGGTCATTGCAGCGTGCAGCTGAACTTTGCTTCCTCATTGTGAAATAGTGTGTTGGTTTAGGTGGGATTGGGTACTTCTCAGCATGCTCAGTTCCTCGCAGTTACAATGGTTATGCTTCCCGCTAATATTATTTTTTTTCTAATTGTGTAGTGCTCTGAAAAGAGTCCCAAAATTTTGGGCCTAGAAACAAAATGGCAGTATTCAGCTGGTATTTTCCTCCCTCTTAAGCTAGCAACACAGCTAGCACTGGAAGCTACGTTGAACCTTCCTTTGCATATATAATTCCTATCATGTGCTGTTGCTTTCTGGATGATTATCAACCCAGGTTGCAACAGTGGAAAAATCATTATTCTAAGTAAAGCTTCATGTTTTTCAGTGTGTTTTTGTGTATTTCTTAATTTGCAATTAAGAGAAGCCAAAAGTCTCGTATAGACCAATACAAGAGGGAAATGCAAGTCCTACAGAGATGTACCATCAGCGTCATCTGTCCTGCACCTTTCTCTGAACTCACTGCTAAGGTTCGTTGTACTAAATCTTCCATAATGGACACAGATTAGAGAGAACAAGATTGTGCAGTAAAACTGACAGACGGTGCATTTCAGTACCTCTTACATCACTCATTTATTAGCTTAGTTGAAAGGATTTGAGGATAATTGATTAACATGCAAAAATGAGCTAGCTTAGCTGAAGCTTTTAAAATAAGCCTTTTTCTCAACAGAACATGGCACTGTCATATGGTTTAGTCATTAGATTTTCTGTGCTTAATTTTGCCCTGAAATCATGACATTTATTTGCAGCTCGCCTTGTAAGTAGTGATGATGCTCTTTTGAGTGGTACAACTGGAACATCTTGTTACACTCACAAAATGGACTTAGTTTGGGTTTTATATTTGGTATCTCAGATTTCCAAAGGATGCTGAGTTTTACAAGTATAATTTTAGTGGCAGTATTGACTTAAGCTCCCACTGATCCTTCCTGTTCTGCACCAGCCCTTCGGTTGTGCCAGTATGACACTCTGTTCAGCTGCTTCATGAACCAGATTCAGGAATTTACCTGGCCTAAATAACCACTTTTTTTTTTTTTAAATGTGGTGGGGTGTGAAGCAAGGTGGAAGCACGGGCTTAAGGTGTTTGTAAGTTATCTGGGAAACTCTGGGGATAAATTTCTTCAATGCAGCCTTGCAAACAGTTGCCCTGGGACTGCTGATGGGCGGCATGCTGAGTGAGTCAGCTCTGTCAGGGAAATTAATGCTTATGTCTGCTGAAAATCTTAAACCATGGCCAACAATGTAGGCCCTCACTTGGCTGAGAGGGACTCTGACAGGTGGAAATGTGGAAGTAGCATTTGGAGCTCCATATCAAACTTATTTTCATTGGTGGGAACATCTATGGGTGCTTCCCATTCAGGTGAGCAATTTGTCACCCTCTCTTGGTGTCACCAAATGCTTCCTCCTGCAGGAAGCACTTGAGTCTTGTGTGGAAAGGCTGAGAAACCTGGGTCTGTTTAGCCTGGAGAAGACTGAGAGGGGATCTCATCAATGCTTATCAATATCTAAAGGGCCAGACTCTTTTCGGTGGTGCCCAGTGACAGGACAAGGGACAACGAGCACAAACTGGAACACAGGAAATTCCATCTCAACATGAGGAAAAACTACTTTAAGGGTGGCAGAGCAGTGGAACAGGCTGCCCAGAGAGGTTGTGGAGTCTCCTTCTCTGGAGGTGTTCAAAACCTGCCTGGATGCACTCCTGTCCAACCTGCTCTAGGTGAACCTGCTTTGGCAGGGGGCTTGGACTAGATGATCTCCAAAGGTCCCTTCCAACCCCTACTGTTCAGTGATTCTGTGACTCTCAAGGAAGCCCTTGGCACAAATCTGTGGCTTTCTGCTGCTTCCCAGCAGATGGTGCTGCCCTATGCGGCATCCTGGGGAGACTGGTTGCAAAATGCCGGGAAAATCATGTGAAGCCAGGCTTGTAAGGAGATGTTTATTAGATCAGCTGAGATTAGTTGGAGGCAAACTTTCAGGAACACAGTGTGGCTTTTCTGTTCCTCTTCCCCAATGAATATCAAGTGGTCCAATAAAAGTTACTACCTTATAAGCCTCGCTCTCTTTAGGTGCTTGACCAACCCAACTGCAGCAACGTTATTTCTCGGAGGTGATTGCAGTCAGCCCTTCTTCAGCTCAGCAAACAGCGCAGTTATGGTCATGCTCTATCAGAGTGTGATTTCTCACAACCCAAGCCTCTGTATATTTTTCCTGTGGTTTCAAAGTTTATCGGAGACCCTGAGAGGTGAACGTCTGTGATGAATACTCAAAGACTTCAAATACGCAGCAGTGCTGATTGAAGTTCCTGTATTTGCCTTCATCAAGGAAAAAGGCTGGGTGAACTTCAGAAACGGACTTGCCGACTCATAAACTCACTGATGGTCCAGCAGAAACCACAGATTCATTTGATGCTGTTTGCAGCTTTGGTTGGTTGTGAGTCTTTGGACAAACATGGTTTTGAGAGAAGATATTGTAGGGAACACATGGCCTCCTAAGATCATGAAATTATATCTCTCCTTTTGAAAAGCCTGGCTTTACATGTCATCCAGGTGGCATGGAAGCAGTAGCAGCAAAATGATGCACTGAACACTGCAAGGCTCTGTGAGCCAGTGGGCTCAATTTTTCAGCTTGTTTTTCAGATGAACTGAATTGTTGATGAGCGGATGGTGTTTTTCCACAAGATGTGTGAAATTGAAGAAGTACCAAAGTCAGGCACATTTGAAAATCACAGTCAGCATGCCTGTTACCCCTTGTGTCTTCAATGCATGGAAGAAATTTACTGGACCTGAGGGAGAGAGGACCACGTCAGGGCCAGGAGGTAGCTATGTTTCTGGAGCTGGTTGGTCTGGGTGTGCTTGGGGATGGTTTCAACAGAGCACATCTCATCATTGCTGAACTATTTCTGTTCTAGAGTGCTGGGTTATGCTTTCTGTGCTGAAACGCTGTGCTTACAGACCCTCTGAGCAGAAGGCTGATGAAAGACTTCCTCTTGACAAGACTTCAGCCTAGTAGGTTCCCTGCTCTCGGCTTCATGCGTGTTTCCAATTGTTTCACTCGAGGGAGTGCTTCCCATTTGGCTTTCCTTGCAGAAGTCCTTCTTCTCACATGCCAAGTCCTCACCTCTCATGTTAGAGGTAATTTTGAGCTTGGAACCTCCACAACCATGTGGGCAGGAGGCTGGATGCACCTTTCTCCCCCCTGTCCCTGCTGTGGGAAGTCTGTGCGAGGGACTGCATGTTTCCTGAACTAGAGGTTTCTGGATACGGTGGTTATGGGAGAAATGGGGTAGACTCAAATGATTTACTGTTTTGTGACAATATCTTGCACTGAAATGCTCCATTTTGCTGTTATCTGCAAGATAACTGAATACCATCACTTGGCATTCGTAAGGCTTCCTGATCAGGGCAATTTATTCATCATTAAATTTTGCTGTGCCCCTGGCTGATGGCTTCTAAACACCGGGGAACTGGGTCTTGTGGGGCTTACGTGGGCTCAGCCAGCCAAGAAGGAGCCGTATGTAGGATCCAGGAGTTCTGCCTGCTTTTGCTTTTGCTATAATGATTTTTAGGCTGGGTTAGTGAAGTGGAACAACATGGGTTGCTCTTTTCTGAAGCAGCTACTCGCAGTTTACCTGATGCACCAGCCAGCTGCTCGGGATCTCAGGGCGTCCTCTGCCATGCAGCACGATGTCCCTCATGGTA
The DNA here is from genome assembly GCA_013397275.1 of Burhinus bistriatus. Lineage (NCBI taxonomy): Eukaryota > Metazoa > Chordata > Aves > Charadriiformes > Burhinidae > Burhinus > Burhinus bistriatus. Next base: position 283,149 of record VYXH01009896.1, on the reverse strand, counting down.
TCCACGCAGGGCTGCTCCTGGACTTTGGACCCAAAAGGCAGCTCATAATTCTTTACCTCTGCAAGGAAGCAACAGCAGTGTTAGAGGATGTTTTTCATGCATTCACTGCTTTGCTTTGGTATGGTCCGCTGGATGAGAATAAATTTGTTTTTATCAGTCTGCAAAAATAAACGGATCTGGAAACAATTTAGAATTTGAACACAGAAACATAGTGCTGGGTTTTCGTATAGAGGTTGTTTTCAGAGGTAAGACCAAGGAACCATCTGACCACCTTCCTGAACCCAAGAGATAGACTACAAAGGACTTGGTCTGTCTTTGGGTGAGGTGTATTTTGAGCAGGTGGACTTGGTCTGTCTTTGGGTGAGGTGTATTTTGAGCAGGTAAAATGTGTTGCGCTGGTGAAAGATGGGAGAAGTGACTACGGTACCAGCATGCAGATCCTGCTGCGGGCATGGATCGGCTTGGAGGAGAAATGGCCCTTCCACAAGAGCAACCCCATGTCATGGGAGGCCAAGGAGAAAATTCCCTGTTGGAGAGATGAGAGGCCACCCTGGTTTCTGCCAGCTCCTGCCAGGATGCGAATGCAGGTGAAATGCAGGCGGGGAGGGATGGCTTGGGATGCTGGCTCAGGAGCAAAGGATGCATGGGGCATCTAAGCCAGCAAGGCTTTCCCACTTCCAAGTAGGGGACACATGGGGTCGGCTGAGGCAGCTTTCCTGCTGAGAGTTGGAGCTTCTTGCAGCTCCATGGACTTGTATTGCAAGTAGGTGGGATAGGAAAGGAACCGGAGAGAGCTAAAGGGGGAAGAGAGGGGAGCAGGCAGAAGGGCAGGCAGGGGCTAACAGCAGGGCAGTTAATGAAATGTTTTGCTACACGCAATTTCAGATGCCAGGATGTGGCTCTGGGAAGTGAGAGGGGACGTGGCTCTGTTGGAGACTGGAGTTTGTGAGTCCCTGTTGCAACATAAACCCTCTGCTGTTGTCTGAAAAAAAAAAAAAAAAGTGCTTGTGGCCAGGGAGGGGGAGGCAGCTTTGGCTCTTCCTGCTTGGTTTGCTTTGCATCGCCAGCACTGACTTGGATGTGACTTGGCGGCTGGCCAGCTTTGAGTGGGGGCTGGACCAGATGGCCCCCTGGGGTTCTGTCCTGCTCCTTGGCCACTGAGGCGGCCCTCTCGAGCCACGGCACATAGAGCAGGCAGCCATGGTGGAGGATCTGCCACTAGCTCCTAGCAGCCCTGCAGAGACCTGAGTCACCCCAAATCGGGTTTCGCGCCACCACCAGGGATGCGAGGGTGAGCCACGTCCCTGTACAGGGAGGAAGGGAACAAAAAGGCATGTGGCAACCCTGGTGTGATGCTCCTACCTCCTACCACTTCGCATCTGGAGGCCATTTCCCACAAAACGAGGGCCATGGAGTAGACATCCATCTGCTTGAAAGACTCCAGATCTTCCAGGTTCACCCTGGACTCCAAGACCTCTGGGGCCATGTACCTGGCGGTGCCCACCTGCTCGCAAAGAGGAAAGAGGTGTTAGCGGGGTGGGCGAGGACTTCAGCTGTGGAGCAGCCAAGGGTGGTTTGCAAAGGGTCCCCTCTAGGGACAGCTGGTGGGTCATACTTGCCTGCCCGCTGTTGGCAAAGTCATCCACCGTCAGGGAAGGGTCGAGGCGTATGGCAATGCCGAAGTCGCAGAGCACGCACTCCTGCTCGTTCTTCACTAGGACGTTGGTGCTTTTGATGTCCCGGTGGGCAATGGGGATTTTTGGCCTGCCACAGGTGGTGTAGTCGCTGTGGAGGTGGGCCACCCCGCTCACCAGGGAGCCTGCCATCTTCTGCAGGTCCATCCAGCTCAGGACGTGGCGGGAGAGGTAGTCCTTGAGGTTGCCCCGGCTGTGGTAGGCGGTGATGAGCCAGTACTCCCGGCGGGGCCCTGCGCCCCGGTCCTCGGCGGTGAGGAACCGCAGGACGCTGTCGTGCTTCAGGCTGGCGTCGGTGAAGATCTGGCTCTCGTTCTTCCAGGAGGAGTACTCCTCACAGGGGAAGATCTTCACGGCTACCGTCTCGTACTGCCCCGAGCGGCTGTGGCTCAGCTTGGCCCTCCACACCTCCGCGAACTGCCCTTTGCCCACCATCTCGTCCAGCTCGATGGGGAGCAGCTCGGTGGGGCGGCTGCTGGCGCAGGTGGGGCTGGTGCCAGCCGGGCTCTCGTCCATCAGCACAGACAACTTCTCCTCCTGCTCAGCAGACCTACCTGGCTCCGGCAGCACTGGGGGCTGCCCCGGTTTCCCGCTCCATGCCTTGGCTCTCTTGCGCCGCTTCTGCGTGCGGCAGAGGTAAAATATCACCGTGATCATCACCGCCACCAGCAGCGGGGGCAGGAGGCTGATGGCGGCCACCGGGATCACCTCCTTGCTCTGCAGCATGGAGTAGCCTGCGGGGAGGAAAGCAAAGGCCAGGGCGCTGCCGCCGCGGGTCTGCAACAGCTCGTTTTCATCACGCGAAGGAGGAAAATATGCGAAGCCGTTAATGAAGCGCAGCCCTTTGCAGGGCCGCAACACACGCTGCGCACAAACCCTGTCCCGGCAGAGAACCCAGATGTAGGCAGTTACTGAGGGTCCTGCTCGGTTTGGGTCTCAGATTTAGCTCCATTTATCAAATGAGGGTTCAGGGCCAGGCAGTGCAGCGTGTGAGACCCTGCCGCTGCCACCAGAATGGCTCAGCTGCGCTTTCGGTGGCTCCCAAGCACCGTGTGTGCTCACGGCGAGGGGAGCCAGGGTGGAAATAACAGTGATAAAGCTGAGGCAAGGCTTGAAGGGAGCAAATTTGGGGTTGGGGCTTTGCCGGACCCCTGTGGTGCATGGAAAGCCAGGAGGGATGCTGGTGGAGGGGTGGGCAACACGCAGGACCATGCAACCCCGGGATGCTTTGCACAATAATTAGCGTAACGGAGCATCATTTCAGTGCTGTCTGCCAGTGTTGGCATCTCCTTCCTCGCCGTGTTACAACACCGACCCCCGGCAACTGGGCAGGAATGGTGGCTTTTGTTTTAGTTCTTTTAAACCCCTGTCAGCCTTCAGATCGTGGGGGTGGGGGAGCACACAAAAAGCCCTAACCCTCGCACAACATATAATTGTCTGATCCTTTGATGTTCACGATTCCTGGAATAAACATGCTGACTTCAGTAGAGATATTCAAGTAAAATCTTACTCAGAGGTTTTTCTGCCAAGTATAATAACCCAGGGGAAGAGGGATAAGAATCATTCCATAAGCAAAACTCTCGCTGCTTGACCTCAGTGTGTGCAGATCATAATTCAGGTTCTGGAAAAACAGAGCGTTGAGCTATTTTCCTTGGCAAATTTCAAAAAAATGTGCTGCAGCTAATTTCTGCAAGGCTGTGAAAGCGTTTCTAAAATAGGCATCGGGTTCAAACCACAAGATCAACCTAAACTGATATAAATCAATAACTAACTCAGGAATATGTTTATCTTGGAACGCGCTAGGCCTGGATATCACCTACTGCTTTAATGGATTTACCCGATGCTTAAGATCCCATCTTTGAAACTGAAGAAAGAGAAGGTATTTTTAAGGGAGTTGAACGCACGAGTCCTGAAAAGGGGAAGCTAACACAGCTTCAGCGAATTCCTTCCTGAGGATGCCCCTTCCCGATGCGAGCCCTTGGATACGGAGGGGTTGCAGCATAGCTTAGACCCCTTGCACAGAGACCACATGTAGCTGCTTTGGTGATAACTGTGGGTCTGTAAACCCACGCCTTGTTGAGCGTGGGTCTTTCCATCCCTACCAGGGGGAGGTAGACCTCCAGGACCAGGCTCAGCCGGTGCAGGGGTAGAGAGGACTCTGCGTGCTCAACCCTACCCAGTGTCTTCCCAAGGTGTCTGCTGGGGCCCTGCTTGCACAGCTTTAGGAAACAATGCCGCCGTGTGTTCTTTAGGGTCATCTCTAAGCTCTGATGGGGTCCCCTGCAGGCCCGGTGCTAGGGCAGTGCCACCCAGCAGCCCAGACCTGAAAGCAGGGCTTAAGAAATCAAGAAATGGGAAAAAATCTGCCTGCTTCAGCTGCCGGAGAATTGCTCATCTCTATTAGGTATTTCTCCACTCCGTGTTTGTCTATACCATTGAAGATGATCATAAGTTAACCTTTAAAATGCAAACGATCCTTTAAAGCAGAAGAAAAGGATGTAAACCATGGGGTCTCTGAGTCTGGGGCTTCCCAGGCTCATCCCACAAACCAAATCAGAGGAGATAATTGTTTAAGGCCTGCACTGCTCTCGCGCTGAGTTTCGGCATTTTACGTGCCGGCTGGCAGGAGGAGGCTGTTTGTAGAAGCCTTTGGTGGGGGTGGCATTTCCAATGAGCCAGTTGTCATTTTTGTGTGAAATTACATATCCCAGCATTGGCTTTGGGATTTGACTATCTCTCCCTAGAAGTGTGTGTACCTGTTATGTTTGGCACGGGAAGCAGCAAAGAACTGCCAAATTCAGCATCGTTTGCCTTCATTAAAAGTGGCTTGTTTGTTCTGNCCTGCAGGTTATGCTTAGGCTCATTTTCAGCATCTCATTGCTCTGTAATTAGAGAAAATCAGAAGGGTTTTGCTTTGCCTTTGTTACGGGTCAGATTCTTGATGGGCACTTGGAGAAACCTGGTCAATTTGGAGTTAGGGAGGTTTGGACAAGCCCCCAAAGACTCGGGATCTAGCTGGAAGCGTTTCCAAAGTACACAACTCTCACAAGGTTCAGAAACGAGCTGCCACTTAGTTTTGCCTCCTGTGGCTTTACAGCTCCTGTTGGATCTCCAGCCATCTGCAGAAGCATCTGCAGGCGTGCCAAGCCGTGCTCACGTATGTGTACAGCACCGGGGCGGCTCTGGCCATCCCCGCCCGGGGGAAACGCCACTGCAGAAACCCCCAGGAGAGTGGCAGGGAGGCATGGCCACGTGTCGAGCCCCGTGCCCCAGCACCACCACCTTTTTGGGTTGCAGCCGTGGTGGATGCCAGCGGTTCCCGTGGGTGTGCCGGGTAAGGATTTGCTCTGGCGCGATTTATTTAAAGCTTTCAGAGCATTGACTCACGCTGAGTTACATCAGCTTCTGGGTTCCCCGGTTGATTCGCCCTGCGCTGAAGGGCACAGCCTACTGAGAGATAAGGTGGATTTTCCATCGCCTGATGTTTCTGGACCAAGGCTGGAGGCATTGCTGGGAGGGATGGTTTAGCCACAGACAAAATACTGGGCTCAGTAACAGGGTACGAATTTTACCTAGCTTTTACAGAGGGAGGTCAAAGAAGATGCTGAAAGAGCTCCTGCTGGCATCGCATCTCCTACTCTATTGGAAATACGAGTTATTTGTCATTAGCGTTAAGTGCTTCTCCCCCCAGAAATAATATTAACGAAAGTACTCACCGTTGGTGTGGTTTTCAAAGATAAGTTTATCGTTGCACTCCTGCTCATCCACGCAGCCGCAGATGTAGATGATCCCGTCCTCGCTGGGCTGATGGGTCATGATGCAGCGTGAGGTGTTGTAGTTGGGGACCATGAGGTTTTCGATGGGGCGGTGGGGGTTGTGGCAGAGCGTGCTGATCCTGATGCTCTCATTGTCCTGTCTCCTGCGTGTGCCAAATGAACCGAGAAAGTGTTAGACTCATGGCTCAGCCTTCGTGTCACCTGCGTGTCATCTTAAACTTGGTTTTAAGGTCATTCATTTTAAGCCATGTAGAGAATGATTTGTTTGCGTCAGCTCTGGTAAAATTCTAATTATACGTGCTTTGGAGGGGCTTTGTTAAAGCCCTTTATCTCTTCCAAATGGTGAAAAAGAGAAATGTTTAGCACATGCCAATAGTAGGATGTGAGTCAGAGACTCCGCTTGTTTCCAGTAGATAATTCACCAGTTCATAATCATGCCTTGGATCAGGTAATGCCAACCCTAAGGCTGAGTGCCCTGCATGGGATTCGGAGCAAAATCCCTCCTTTACCAATACCAGCTGCTAGGCCAGCAGGTTTTGAGGCTGTATGATCCTAAGGAAACCCTCCAAAATGAGGGTCCCACCTCATATGTCACCTCTGCTGCATACAAGTCATAACATCTCTGCCTCAGGAGGGGCTGGGGTCTCTGCTGCCCAAATTTCACCTGTGCAGGGTGAAAAGGTGAGAGGTAGGGGACATGGTGGCTACTTGCCAGCAACCACTTGGCTTGTGCTTCCCTCCTGCTCCTCTCAACCCATGTGTGCAGGTGGAGCCCATAAGCACCGTCTCATCCCCTGGGCTCTCTCTGGGCTAATTGCTGCTTGTTGTGCCCTGTCCTCGCAGGACCATTTGCTCCTGCCTTTGGTGACCTGCAGGAGCAGAGCCCTTCAGTCACTGGTTGGGGCTATTTCTAGAAATGGCTTGACCTTTGGAGCTGCCAAATTATAACGTGAAGGTGATACGACTCCCGAATCATGGGGCTGTGTCTGCGTTTATACCATGGCTTCAGACACCGAGCAACTACGAATTAAACCTGCTGTGTCACCCGGTGATGTCCTGGTCCTCAACGGGTCTGGGGCAGAGGAGCACTGGGGCTCAGCACAGCCAGGGATGCGATGGCAAACAAGGCCTAGCTCTTCCTTATTTCTATTTAGATAATTAACAGGGAGGTAAAAGCATAATTTCTTGGCATTTCTAGAGAATTTGTTCTTTGTTTCAAAAAGAAAGGACAGAGCTGCTTTATTTTTTCTTTTCTTTTTTTAATTGCTGTGTATTTCTTCAGCTTTGTGTAGCAACCCCCGTGTCAGAGATGGTCACAACATCAGCCAGGGGAGACAGAGATGTCCCTCCCACCAGCTGAGAGATGGGACCTGGGGGAATGAAGACTTCCCAAGAGATTTTTCCCTTTCTGGAGTGAAGATGCAAAATATCCCAGTGCCCGTGTTGTGTTCAGCTGCACACAGGTGTTCAGCAAGCGCAGTGAGAACAGGTGAAATATTTCAAGGCCTGTTACCAAAGGGCTTCATTCATGAAACCCCAGCTACTTGCTGAAACATGGCTCGTATCACCAGATCTAGCTCCATAGTGCTGATGTCCTTAAAGCTTTTTTAACCACTAATGCTCAGTAGCCAGGTTAGGTCCTTCTCACGTGCCACATTTTTTGCTCAGCAGCACCTAGATCAGGCTCCCGTTCAAGCCATGGAGATATGTCACATCAAAGAGCAAAAGGATGGGTTTGGCTCTGGTTGTTGTCCAACTTCGTGAGCACAGGGCACTTGTTTTGCTGCAAAACTCCAGCTCTCCTAACAGATATGAGCAGTGTTGCCTCAACACAAGGGAGCTCGGCAAGTGGGTCCAGCACAGCCACATCCTGGCATGTGGGAGCTCCCTTCTTCTGGTACACGGTGGAGTTGTCCTTGTTGAACCTATGGCTTCATCTCCACCTGCTGTTTACCAAGCTGGGTGAGGGAAGATGTTTGGAGAGTAAACAGTGGAGATCCTAAAAAACTGGAGTGCCCAGGAGGATTTAGGAATGACCAAGCAAGAACTGGGTTATGTCCCTTTGTGGGGCAGATGGTGGCAGCTGAAAGGAGCTGGAGGTTGGAGATGGGATTAGGAGGCAGCTGTCGGTGTCATGATGTTGGTGTCATGAGCCTCTTGCACTCATAGAGCTGGAGCGGAGCTAACACAAGCTGATGGCATGGCACGCGAGACATGCTGGGCAGCTCGGGGCCAGATGGCTCCTGCCCTTCCAGCACCACTGGGGAAATGCAACCTGGGATGCAGGTCTTCTCCTACGGGGAAGATCAGCGTCTGCCTTATAGAGCCAGTGGGTAATTAAGAGCTAATTAAGCGCTAAGAGCAGAGCGCCAGGGCTCAACCCTTGTTTCCAGAGCCCTCCCCAGGCGAGGTAGGATGGTCAGTTCTGCAGGGCAGCCCTGGGGTGAGGACGAGTGATGGGGAATGACTGGTCCTGCATGGGCTATCGGCAGCTGGCAAGTGTTGCAGCTACTCCTGGAGGTATTTGAAGGGAGTTCCAACCATTAACACCATTTCAGACACAGCATCTGCTTCCTGACCCAGCGGTGCAAATTGGAAGGGTGAAGGTATGGAGAGATCTCACCATGCCTTCGAGATCAGCTGGGAAGTCAGACATAAAAGCAAGGGAAAGAACCCAAATTTGTCATCCTTTCCCTAGTGAAGTCCCCTGGTTTCAGTGCTCCCCACATTTTCTTGGGGTTCCCAGGTAATTTGTCAGAGGAGCTTCCAGCTGAAGAGACCCAGGAGGGTGCAATCCCTCCTCTGTGGGCTGCCCAGGCTGGGCGTGCTGGTGGACATGAGCATGTTGCTCAGGAGCATGGGGCCAAATCTGCCGCTGTGACTGCGATACCCACGTGGGACAAGTTCAGATGATCCAAATATGCCTTTGCAAGTGAGTAACGGGCAGCGAGGCTGTCTTGGAGGTGAGGCCTGCCTGCATCTCAGGATGGGTCTTAGGATGGAGTGGGAGGTGCTGGGAGGAGGCTGCGGGGCTGGCAGGTTATTTATGACCCCACAGTTGCCTCACCTCATCCGATATGTGGTGCGAGGTTCAGCCCTACCCCACGCTGTGGGATTGCTTTCCTGGCGTGGGGATTTACGCTGCAGGGGTCTTGCTCTTTCCAGTAAATGGAGGCTGTCAATGAAAACCCAACGAGATGCTGGATTGCCTACCCAGGATTTAAGGTGGCTTCTCTATGTGCGTGTAGGGGAATTTGGGGCAGGAGGTGGATTTTGTTTGTTTGTTTGTTTGGGCTTCTTATTGGTTTTGTGTTTTGTTTTTCCTTTTTAAGTCCATAATGCAACAATTACGTTGAGGCAAACTCCTACTGAAAGCAGGGCATATAGCATTCACACTAATTAGCAGGTTGAGATAAAGCCTAGCGATAAGTGCTTGGCTCGCTTTCGCTTTGGCAGCCAAATTAAAAGGGAGAGAGGAGAAAATCACTCTGGGCAGACCCAAAATGGATGTTTTTTTAGTTTTGCTTATGGGGACCAAAAAGCTGGGGGAGGCACTCTTCCGGGCAAATGATGCAGCATACGCTTGGCCTGAAGTGCCAGATTGCATTTCCCTTCCAGGCATCTCCAGGAGAAGCAGAAAAGGGCTTTTCCTAGGGGATGGGAAGGACGTGGGTTAAACCCCAGTTCAGTACCAGGTCAGACGTCCATGCATTGGATGGGGACAGACCTGGGCTGTGCCCCTGCACATGAACTGGGGTATCACCAGCCTGATGCAGGAGGACATCATGGGTTTGGGGTCAGGGCTGCTGGTGTTGCCCAGGGGGTTCAGCCTGTAAAGCTAAATTCAGGGGTTTATGGGATTTTAGAGATCCTGCAGCAAACTTTCCACACTTCGTCTTGGACACTTAAATGCTTAATTTGTTTAGAAAATGAACTCACACTAATTATAGGGCAGACCAAATAATTTTTTAATGCAAATTGTAATTTTGATTATAATGGAGTCAAAGGGGGAGGAAGAGAAAGTCCTGAATTATTTTAATGGGCAATAATTCAAGTGCAGGGGTAGATACATGTGTGCTTACATGAGCTGCTGCCCTGCAAACCGCTTTTTCCCCTGCATCCCCCCTTGATGAGGGGATTGCCACTTACCATATGGCCACGCAGATCTCGTAGGGGTCCTCGCAGTAGGAGTTGAGGTTGCAGTTGCTGTAGCACACCTTCTCCTCGCAGGCCGGTGGCGTGGAGTCGCACCACTTGCACAGGTTGGTCTTCAGGCTGCGACGGGCGCTGGCACAGCAGGCTGTGGGGCAGAGAGGCGGAGGGGGTGAGGAAAAATAACCACCAACTATTTTCAGTGACTCGCACAACCGGTGGAGAAGGAGCCCGAATTGTCCCTATTTCTCCACGTATTTGTTTATTGCTTTTATTTTGCTGCATTGCTTGGTCAAATGTGCTTTAGATTACGCCAAAGCCTAGAGGAGATGGACGGATGCTTTGCAGAGCCTGGGAAGCTGCAAAGAACTGTGTTTTCCCTCTGCGTTTCCCGTGCTGTTTATCACCAAGAGGAAGTTTACTTCTTCCTCTACAACCTAGGCTCACATCTCCCCGCATCCTGAGTGCCTGCATTATCCAAAAAGGGACATCTCTGTGTCTCTGCATGTCTGAAGATTTTATCTATTCCCCTGCCCAGCTGGGGAGGGATGCACGGCCAGGCTGGGGCAGCTCCCTCCTCTCCTGCTGCCTCCTCATCCTCCCTCTGCCCGTTCAACAAGCCCAAGCTGGGGAATGTGTTTGCCACCCTCTCCCCGAGCACCTGTATTTTTAGCGATAAATGATGGACTGAGACTTCCCGGGCTCTGGGCTGCTCCTGCCCCAGCTCCGCTGCCCGCTCCACCATGGCCTGGCACGAGCCGCTTTCCTGCCCAGGAGTGCCGGACCTGGCCCCAGTGGCAGGAATAACTGTTGCCCGTGTGGAGCTGCTCTACTTGTATCTCACAGGCATAAAATTATTTCTATTTTTATACAAAGGGTGAAGGAACTATGCTCGGTTAAGGGATAAATCCCAGCTAAATTTAAACTTCCTGCTTTAAGGCTTGGATTTGTCCCTTTCCCTTTCCCTTTTTTTTTTTTTTTTTTTAAAAAGAAGCCACTATGTGGCTTATGTAGAAATGTATATTTATAAATTTTTACCTAAATAAATACACTCAAGACTGTTCAGGTAGGAACCTGAATTACAGCAGCTATGTTTTCGAAGGTTTGGGTCCTCTGTGCTTCTCCGGCTGCCACCTCCCTGAGCCGCCCAGCAGCGCTGGGTGCTCCCAGCCCCTACGAAAAGGGCAGCGGTGGCTCGCTGTGCTGCTGCTGCCATCACAGGGGGTTTCTGTCACCAGCTGTTAGTTCGGACCAGAAACAAACTGCAAAATCCTTGACTGTGGTTCGGAAAGCCTCGATCTCTACAACCAAGGCCCTGCTGACACAGGAACCTACCCACAGGCACCTTGGGTCTGTGGGCAACCTGCAGGACCTCTTGCATTCTTGGTGGTCACATATGTGACCTGCCCGTAGCCAACAGATGAGCCTATGGTCCCTTTCCTTTTTAACGCATGTGTTGTCCCAACAGTAAAAAGGGATTTTTAACTTCTCTGCCTCCCAAATCCGGGGTGTGCAGCCTACTCCGACAGCATCTCGCATGTCTGCTCTGCTTCCCTCACCGGCTCAGACCCCCTTCCATGAGATGGCCACAAAAGAGCTGCTGGAAGGCTCCCACACAGAAATAAACCATTTACAAGCTCCCATGGCCTCGTATGTAGGGCCAAGGTTAATGGCGGAGGGGAAACCTGGCTGCAGAAGAAAAGCCTGTTGCATCTGAAGGCTGGAAGGAGGAAATTTTGGTTTAAATGACCCATGCAAAGCTTAAAACGTGACTCAGCAGGGATGGTGTTGTGCAAGGTGGCGGGGGAGCTGGGAGCGGAGCAAATGAGGATGCTGCCCACGACCTCTGACTCAGTGTCCCCCTTGCCCATGAGGCTGCTCTGACTTTGCTGAGGCACCCAGGGATTTTGTGGGTGACCTCAACAGACCCAATGCCCCACATCCATCCAAGAGTAAGCTACCGAAATTGTGACTCCAGCTGGGATTTGAAGCACCTGCAGCCAGTGCAGGCCACCCTCGCCTCCCTGCCTCACTCTGCCGGGCCAGGACTCGCAGGATCCTGGGTAAAACTCCTCTCAAGGACAAGAGTTTTGGAGGTGGATCACAAATTAAGCCCAGCCTTTGAGTGGGGGTCTTGATCTACAGCAACAGCCACAAACTCTCTACAATGGTCTGCAAACTCCATTGGTGGTGTTACGCGGGAACAGAATTGAAGGGAAATTGGTTTCTCCCCCCAAAACCCAGCCCTGCCACACCCACGGTTGTGCTTTGATGGTGTCACTGCCATATTTCTTCTTTCACCCCTTCAGCTCAACCCATCCATGCCCAGGCTTGTGCTGTGCTCTCGGTGTGCTCCTGCAGGACCACAGGCTCAGCACCATCATCCCAAGGATATTTGGGTGCCCTGCAGAGGAGAAGCAAATGAACAGATCCATGTTGTAGATGTCACTGATGCAGAAGAGCCATGGAGTTTGTTATTTATGTATTTATACCCATGGGGTATGTTATTTACTTATTTATATCAAGGGTTTGCTTGAGGTCTCAGAGCAAAACATCAGCCCCAGCAGTTTTGTACTGGCATGTGTGGTGGGGATCTTGACTTGGCACTTGTTTGCACTGCGGAGAGGAGAAGCCTAGGCAGATGAAAGAGTTAAATATGGAAACGAGATCCAGAAATATAGCAGTAACTGGACAAAATTCTTTGGAGACAAATTGTTCTGAACTATCTCAGCCTGCGATTCTGTTATCTGCGCTGCAAGAAAGGTCAGAGCAGGAATATCTCTTTTTCCCCCCCTCCTTCTTCTCCTAGAAAGCTAGAAAGAAGAGCACGAAGCCCACTGCAAGTTTCTTCGGGACTTTGTGTCCTTGAACCATTAGCCCGTAGGTACAATTTAACTGCCACATCACTCATCTTGGCCCTGATTAGACCCAGATGAACACTTTCAATATTAATACTCGGATGATTTAATAAAGCTGCACGAGCAGTAAAAGTAACAATACACTTCCATAAAGGGGTTCCAGATGTTGCCAAGGCAAATGCTAAACATCAAAATACAAACTTCAAAAAAAAAAAAAAAAAGACCAAAAAAAGCTGGATAAGCAAAACTTGGAACAAACTATAAACTAATTAAATGTGGGTTGAGTTTTCCAAAAATAAATTGAAGCCATAAGGATGTGATGTGAGCCAATAAATAGTACAGTTAGTCAAAGTTATTGTGGAACGACAGTTGGAAAGATGGTTTGAAGTCACCGATAGGTGGGCTCACAGTGAGCTTGGCTTCCTATCAATAGGAAGGCTTGTTCTCTTGTGCATGAGAACAGGATCAAGTCTTCTGGTATCTATAATCGGGACCCCAGAGAGGTTACTGAGAGAATACGAGCCGATTTTCAAGTATAGGAATAACGGAAAAAACTATGCTAAAAGTGCCTGAGTCTCCCCTGCAAGAGCAGCAGGGGTGATACCACCACCCAAGGACATCGGGATATTTTTTTATGTGTGTTGGGGCAGCCTTCCAGCCTGTCATTGCCCACTGGGCATCCATGCTCTCCACTTGGCCACCTGCAAGGCCTATTGAAATACCACCACCGTAGTCAATAACCCATTCTCTTTCCCCCATAAAAGAGTCATCTAAAACAGCTCTCCAAGAGAATTTCATCCCGTCACTGCAGCCACGGAAGCAGTTAGCTCCCAACAGATGAGCTTTTTGCTCGCTTGCCAGGTGCTCAGCTGCCAATGGTGACTGCAGCTGTAAGAACCCAGCGGGATAAATAGGACTGTAATTAGCTCGTCTCTACCAATGCAGCCCCAGATAGCAGGTAGGTCATCCACCACCTAACTTTGGCTCCAGCTTTCTGCATGCTGTGGTCCCCAGGGAGGATGAATAAGGAGCAAGCCTGAGGTGCATGGAGGTGGAGGCATGGTGCATTCGTTGCAGGGAAGGAGAAGGCGCTTCGTAGCCAAAGCGATGGCATGTGCTTGCAATACATTTTTGCTGCAGGGCAGAATGAGCAGTTTTAGTTCTCAAATATTCTCTCTGGTGTGCTGTTTTGTGACAACTAAACACCAGATGGGCTCAAGGAAAAGTGCTAAGTGCTTCGTGTGAGATGCTAAGGCACTTGTGCCCCTCCAGCTCTCCCCCTGCCAAGGTGGAAGGGCACCTTCCACCATTTAAGGGCAATTTGCCCTTGAATTACTTTTATTTTTCAAGGACAAAGAAAAACTGATCATTTTTAGGTTAGAAATGCTTTATAGTGAGGTCTGTCCCCTCTTTTCTGTGTATCTCTAAGCACCTCAGGATGGGGCTGACACTAACTCAGCGACTGCAGAAGGCTTCCCAGCTTGCTGTTACTGCAGCAGCTCTGGGAGCTCTCTGCATCATCTTTTCCATGCAGGTCTGTCAACCTGTAATCCCCAGGCTTTGCACTCGGGGAGGCTAAGGCCTGGGAGATTAGCTGCTGTGCTGTGCGGCTTTCTCTGACCGGCAGCAGGCTCAAACGCAGGATTGGGGAGCACCTGTATCTCAACCCTGCAGCCACGTTGCTCCTGGAAACCCCTGGGTAGATGCCCTGATGGAAACCCAACCTGCGCTGAGACCCGCTTTCCCACCTGGGTGAGCCTGGGCTCAGCGGCGAGTCCTTTGTCCGCTGCCAAGTTCAGGATTAGGCTTTGCCTTGGGCTTTCATCCACGGCTAATGACATGACTACACAATAACAGAGCCTCTCATAAAATTATTATGAGAACAAACAAATTCCTTCCCTATTATATACAGTACTTGTTTTTAAGATTAAAACAACAGCCGGGCTGATGGGCTCCGCTCTCTTGCTGACCCATGGGAGAACACCAGGACCTCGCTGTTCTTCATTGGCAGGTTACTCCTGAGCTGCCTCCTCCACAAAGCAACCACCAGTGCCATGGATGGGCTACATCAGGGTAATTCCTATGTCCCCGCTCTCCAGGAGATCCTACGCAGGGTCAGCTGTCCCCACTGCAATTGTCCAGCATGACCTGTGTAACAGAGATCCTGCAGTCAGCTCCAGCTTGAGCTAGATCTGATCTGTCGGAAAGCACCCGGTCTCACTGCAGCATCCTGCAGTGCTGCAGGACCTCCCCAGAGGTAGACCTCAAGCTGTTGTACTTTTATTTCGGATGGAGCTCAGCTTCCTCCAGCTCAGTTCTGTTCTCCAGCTACTTTCAGCTGCTGAACCAAAGAGTGTTTTAGTATTGGGCCACTCTTCTCCATCCATGTGTTTTACAAACACTGTTTCTTCATCTTTGTAGGAGAGAGAGAGAGCAGACCAAATGGAGCTGAAAAAGACTTATTATCCCATTTTTTACCCCTGCAAGGCACAAGCCCCCAGCTCCCCCAGGAAACCCAGCAGGCTCATGCTGCATTCGGTTCAGAGGACCAGGCTCTGCCCTCAGGTATGTGATCCCAAATTGTCCTGCATAATAAATACTGTACTTGGCAGAGTACAGTATGGAGCAAGGAATGAGCCAGTAATGTTTCCTGGTGAATAAAAAAGGGCTGATTTTGATTGCATTAGACACCAGTGCTTCCTGGTGCCAGAAAGACTTGCAGTATACATTACTGGTTTGGTTGGACCTTCTTCAAACAGGCTGGTAACTGACTTATTCCACCACTTATTTTTCCTTTGTGAAAATATCCCTTTAAATTAAGTGTTTAGCAAATACTGCTTAGTCCCATTACAAAGTAAATTGGGTATGGATCGTACCAGCAGACTTCTCCAATCTCTTTCAGATGCTTAAATTACATCATGATCTAACTTGACCCCAGGGAGAGACGAGCTCTGCAGAATATTGTCCGTCCTTCTGCTTTGGTAATCTCTGGTATTTCTCAGGTACCTTTAGCAAGTTGTCTACACGTCGGCACAATGACTCCTCTTCTGGGGCCTTGGGATGTTTCATGCAGAGGTACCCCAGGGTCATGCCCCAACAAAGCCAGCACCGTCTGGGCAAGCTGGAGTGCCGGTGCCCAGCGAGGCGATGCCCGGCACTCGGCAGGGAGGATTTGGCTGGAGAGGTTTCTCTTTGATTTTGGTCAGTTGGTGTCTGTGCCTGTGGACAAGGACAGGGGGAGCACACCCGTCACTCACGCTCCCCTCTCTGCCCTCGGAGCTGCTCTTCTCCTCCATCCACCATGACGGCCCATCTCGCTCACGCCCGAGGCACTGAAATCAGGCAAGGCATGGGACCTCAAGTTTCCCGCCTCAGATTTCACTTTCTGTCCCCTAAAGCTGCTCCTCGTGGGACAATCCACTCTCCACCCCCCTGGGCCCTTGCTTGTCCCGGAGGCGTGGGTGCCGGTGCAGGGTCCAGCCAGTGGCCACCACTGGCGCAGGTTGGTGGGGAGCAGGCGTGCTGCTGCAGGACGGCGGGGCTGGCGGGGACGCCTGCGACAGGAGGGCTGCACGGGCAATTATCTGCCATATTGTGCTCTCGCTTGTGTTTAAAAACAACAACAGCTCAACTGACTCATAGATCCTACGGCCTCTGAGTCATTTTTTATTTCTGGATTTCACTGCTCTGCCCTTTGCAATGAAGGGAGTTGCATGTGCGCGCACACACACATCAAGTTCACATTTGTTTTTCCCCTATAAAAACAAAACGATTTCCATACCATTAATGAAACAGAAATGATTTGACTTCGCGTACCCTGGCTTTTATTTTCCATTGTATAAACTCTGCAGATGAAATAATGATGGTTGTAAAGTAAACCTCTCTTTTTTTCTTTTTTTTTTTTTTTTTCTTTTCCCTTTCCAGGCAGCCTCTTTTGGAAATAGCAATAGGGAGTCACTTACAGACTTGGCTTGTGCTGAGCCTGTAGTAATTAACCCCTTCGTCCCCAGCTTTTCCTCTGTTAGTATTTAACCACTCTATGGCAGAGGTAGGGCCAGCCGGGACATCTCTCGGTGCGATGCCCACAGGATGGAGGTGGCAGCAGGTCCGCCCTGGGACTAGAAAAAAAGTGGGCAGGGAAACATGGCAAAGGAGGAGGAGAGCTGATCCTCCGTGCAGTGGAGCAGTGGAAGGTGCTCAGGTCAATGCACCCATGGGTGGGACAGCTTTCCTGGGAGAACCAGGGTGCTGGCACTGCAGAGCTGGAGGTACCTGCACTCTTCCTGCACACCCCATTTTTTGGGTGCAGTTCAGCATCGCTGTTTTCCATTTAGCCTGGCAGCCCCATCCTGGGTCATCTCCCTTCCTTCTCAGTCCCTGGGGACCACCAGCCCTAACATGTCAAGGAAATGTCCTCTCTGCTCCACACCGCCACTGCGGAAATAATCAGCGGCAAATAATTTAATCACCAAACCTTGCTCTTTTTGTTTACAGGGCCGTTATGATTTTACGGAGTACTCAGAGGAAAATTAATAGGGTGAAGTAATACCTTACACGAACAGCAGATACAGCTGGAGCTGGGCGTGCGAACATGTGCCTGCCGTGCCCTGCGGGACGGAGTGAGCTGCCCTGCCGGTGGGAGCGGGAGCGCTGCTTTTCGATATACCCTTACCACTACACACCGTCTGCCCAGGCAATCTGTCCATCTTCAAGGCTTATAAACACGTCACAAGCATTTTTCCTAATCACATCTACCACGCAGCGGCGCAGCCCTGCATCCCCCCAGCATCGGTTCAGATGCTTCGCCGATGCCTGCCCCGGGCGGGTTAGTGACACCGGCTGAGATACTGTTACTCTTCCCAGACTGGGTGATGTGTTTTATATTATTTCTCTTGGATTTATTAAGCATTATGTAACCGGCTAACCAATCCCGCATGCGACGCAATCGCGGCTGATTTCATGTCAGTGGAAAGTAAACAAAAAAAATGTTCTGAAGTGGCTGAACTGAAATTCATTTCCACATGCAAAGCAATTCCTGGAGGATCTTCTCCGTCTCCACGCAGCTACTTTGCATCCAGGCTCTCGTGCAACCTATTAGAAAAGAAGTATGGAAAAACTGCATGTTGTACACGACAGGGCGTTACAAGCACATCCTCTCTGTTTACTCCCTGCGTGAAATGATTAAGATAAAGTTCATTTTATTCAATTATTTTTAAGCATCTTTGTGGATTTCTGCTGGTCCTTGAAACATGTTATGCTGGCATATTTTTTGTCTTTTAGCTGGAGAACTCCGTCAAACGTGAAAATTACTCACCAATGAAGACTGGCATTAAAATTTGAAAAACAAAGCAAGCCAGCCCTGCAGTCCAGAGGTCCTGAAGCCCAGCAGGACCCGACCCAATGAGATGGGGGAGGATGTTCTGCCCTTGCTCATCTTTGGAAGGACTGTAAGTACCAGGTGAGGCAAAAACAGTACCCTCATTAGACTCTGAACTCAAGCTCTTTCAGGACCACTCTTCTTTCTGGTGTTATGAGCAGCATACTTCCCATTAACACCAGCTTGCACCCTGAGATGTTGAGCTGAGGATGGAGGTACACAGAACGGATAAAACACAGACCCTGTACCATTTCCTTTGTTTTTTCTCAGTGTCTTTGAAACATTCAGCAATGTCTGAAAATGTTGTGTGTATTTCTGAATCCATACTGAAACATCAGCAAAGTCGGTGGCTGGGGGACACCTCGTTGCATGTTATTTGTATTATTTTTCAGTAAGCCCCTATGGCACCCAAGCACCTGCTTCACCTGGGCAAGTAGCTAAGTCCAAGTTAAGGTGAAGTGCTGCATTAGGCCCGGCTGGACTGACGGATCATGTAACAGCGTTTGCCGCTTGCTGGGCTGCAATTTGAACATAAAGGTGGCACCAAGCAGTGATCCCAGGGCAGACGATGGGTGGTAAAGGGACAGGACAGGACAGCCCTGAAGGCGATGCTGGTGGGCAAGTTCACAGATCCAGGTGGTGCCACCACTGCACCTAGCCTTGTGCCGTCTCACTAGATGAGCAAAGTTGTCCTAAAACCAGGAGGGAACCCACAAGTTAAGGGTTTGTCTGCTGTTCTGGAGCCTCGCTTATCCCCTCAGGAGATGAGCAGGGATGGGTTCTGCAGGAGTACTTGATGCCCCACAGCCTTCATCAAAAAGGTGGCCCAAGGGAAGGTTGAAGATTAGCACAAGAGTCCCTCAAGTCGCACAGGACAGTAGCTTAACACAGGGATTTTTCACTCCCTAAGTGCTCTGTGTGTGCTGGCTGTTGCGGGTTGCTGTGTAATTATGGCTGGTACCTCCAGAGCCGTTATCACGCCAGGCAAAAACTGCCCTGGCAGGCAAAAGCAGTTGTGAGTTTTCCTGATAATGACTGTACTTATCCCATTAGGCATTCGGCAGCCACCTGGTAAGTACTGGGCTATGAAAGTCAAATGCAAGGAGCTACAATGCAAACCAAGGCTTGGGGTCATCCTGTGTCTAAAGTTGCAATAATTCCCTTTCATTGCGCCTATTGCCTCTATTCCTTTCTCTGTCTCTGCAGTGACATTGGAAAAACCCTGAGAGAGGAAGCCATGCTGGCAGCACAGCCTGAACAACAAGTTTGGGGTCTGGGAGGGGAAAATCCTCCCCCCAGCTGGGGGTCAGCCCAAGGAAAAACCATTTATACACCCAGTCTCGTGTGGTTACCTCCATCAGCACCACACCATGGCCCTACCACAACAGCAACTCCCACCAGCCTAGACGGCGCGCGAGGGGAACATGCCATTTCTCCCAGAGGATGGAAAGCACAGCAATTTATTCAAAGTCTGAGGAGGGGGAAAACTGCTGAGGACAATGTTCATAAGCAATTTTAGCAGCTCCACCAGCGCCTCTGCTTATCTGGGGCTTTGCAGGGTAAAGCAATGCGTTAGGATACGCCATGGCGTGGTGTGCATAGGCTGCTGGTGGGGCTTGCAGAGGGCTAAGACAGCACGTCCTCCATGGAAAGTGCCTTCTGATGATTGAGGATTCACATGCTGTGTTTTCAGAGGGCTCTGACATTTCAGCCCTTTGAAGAGCTCTTTGCAGTGATCCAGTTTTGGCTAAATCCCGGTCTTAAAAATGAGTCCCTTCTTCCCACCTCCCACACTGCTTGGGAGAAGGAGTCACAGCCTGGCCACGCACGGGTGATTTGAGCTCATCTTGTTGCAAGTCGTTGCAGAAATATCTGAGGATTTAACAGCACTTGCGGGTCTGGGAGCTGAACGGCAGAAGGTAAGAGTCAACTGACTCCCCAGTGCTGTTTCCATCATTTTTGTTGCTCTTGTTTCTCCAGGACCACGAACAGTATATCCTGTATCTGGTTTATTTAACTGCAGCTTCCGCATCTCATTCTCAGGGAGATGCAGCAGAGATGAGTCCCTCTCTCTACACAGAAAAAGCAGCAGCAATGAACCTAACAGCAAAGGAAAGTGAGCTGCAAGTCGGTTGCAGGCGTTGCTCTGTCTTGACTACTGCAGTTCAAGCAAAACTACTGCCCAGCAGTGCTTTTTTTACTCTTATCATCATATTATACTCTGGAATTCAGCTTTATGTATATTTTTCAGGCTCTGCAGGAATGCTGGATCTCTGTGAATAGATGGAAGTGAAATATAAAGATATCGTCCAAATAGGTAAACATGTCAGAAACATTATCTGGGTCACATTTGGGCAACAGGGTTCGCTCTGTTTTAAGTGCAAATGGTTTACTGATGATTTAGATGAACTTCCTGAGGAGTGTTTGAAATTCCTGGCACACGTTCGATTTACCATCTGCTAGAAGGACTTTGATGAGCCCACAAACAGACATTAGACTGGAGCTGCTCTTCATATCTTGGGTGGACTTTTTGTGATTGACTAGTTTGTATTTTTTTGTGTTTGTATTATTTTGATTCCTTGAGGAGAAGCGGGGCTTGCAAGGGACTGTGCAACGAGCTGCCGGGGCAGAGATGCTCTATTAATGTTAATGCTCCATCAATGTGCTGTTGTCAAGTGGCTGCAGCACTGCTTGTTCTTTATGTCTGCTAAAATTATTACGTGGAGTTGAGTTTTGTCCTCATTTAGACCAGATCTAACAGTAATCAAGTAATTTGTGCTGTCAGAGGGAACTTGAACTTGAGGCTAGCCTGGATTACAGACGCTAAAAACTTTCTTTTCCTAAAGCATCCCTCATGTAGCACGTAAATAGATGGTGTGTACTTCTCTTCCATTTCTTTCTTGATCTCTTAAAAAAAAAAATCTTTTAAGGAGTTTGTGTTCTAACCTACCAAAAAGCACTGCCCAATAAGGTTGAATTCAGCTAATATTTTCCATTTTCCTAAAGCAGAAGAGAGCTATGGCAGGAGGGCAGAGGGGGCAGGTTTTTGGAAAGGAATTTTTGCAGGAATGGGATCAAGAGTCCTGTTGACAGGGCCTGAAGTGCTTTTTCTCCGCATATGAAAGTAACGGGAGCTTTCGCGTCTGTGTGATGCCTCTCCAGAGACCCCTCTCGCAGAAGGAGAGGGCTCCCGCAGAGCTGCAGCACAGCCCCAGGGAGCCTCGGCGGCTGGAGGGGATGAGGTGCAGGGGGCAAAGCCGCTCCTCCCACATGGAGGAACGGACAAAGAGGGGAATGTTCTCCATTCACCATCTCCCACTCTGAGATCTCATCATTGTGCAGTAGCGCATTGTCTTGTCAACTCAGCGTCCTGCCCCAGGACACCTCCTGAAACATGCCGCAGTCTGAATATCGCTGAGCACTACTTCTGCCCAAGAGCTGCCCCTCAAGCCACAGCCTGTTGCAGAAGTAATAGCCCTGGCGAGGGTGAAAGAAAAGCTTGTGCCACTTGTGCCGCTCTTTTACAAACAGGTGAGCAAATACACAAAATGAGAGTAAACATGTGCCGGGGAGATCTCACCCCCAAACAAATATCCTGTGCCTCTGGTGGGAATGTCTGTGACCATTTTCTACCACCACCGAGTGCCTTTTGACATATTAAAGACATGGCAGGAACTGAGCTCCCAAGGGATCCATTGGTCTTATTTCTGTGGATGCTTGTACCCTGGGTCTATTTGAAGAAGTATGATTCATTCAACTGCTCGTTGCTTATGGCTCTGTGTGTCACTTCCCATTGTAAGAAGAAGGGTCTTGTTTGCTATCGTCGACTGGTTGGGGCTAATTTTGGGATAGATCTAGTATGGAAAAAATGCTTTACGCAGCAAGACAGCGGCTGATTCAGTTTCTTCCATGCTGGATGCTGGTGTTTAGAGTCTCCCAGACAGGCAGTTTGATCGAGCAACATCAGACAGATGTTCCTCATCGTGTCCCAGCTGTGTTGACTGGCGACCCACTCTGTCAAATACTGGTCAGGGAACATGGGCATTCATTCTGCACAGCTGACGTTTTATTAACCGAGCCACCTGAAAACAGCAATGAATCTATTTAAAGAAATATCTATACCAGTATTAATTGTAAAGACCCTAGAAGTGCTTGTTGTCATGGAACTCCCAAGAACCATTCCTGGGAAGGGGTCTGAGTTCCTGATTTTGCAGGAAAAGAGAAGAAATTCTTCTCTGAATTTCCAGCGCCAGGCACGGTATGAATTCATATTGGCAGTATCATCTTGCTGATGGGGTGCACGGTGCCCCAAGGCAGTGCAGGACACAGTCAAGCGTTCTGGTTTGAAATGGCTGAAGTGAGAAGGGATCAGTATCAAAATCTCAGGGGGTTGCATTGTTGATCTATGGAAAAGGCCTCTCTCAGTGGTGTAACAACCAGCAGGCCAGGAACTTCAGCAGATGTCTCCGGGCCTCCCAGAAGCAAAGATATAAGAAAAGTATTTTTCCTGGAGGGAACATCTTCACAGGCGTGTTGGGGGAACTGAAAAGATTAGGAGATGCTCAGATATTGGGGCAAGGAGATGCCTTATCAATGATCCAATCACATGAGCTGGTGTCACCTCAGGTGGCTGCTTCAGGGCTCAGCCCCACCTGGACCCAGGACCAGGGCAATAAGCCAGCCCTCTTTGCTGACTGCCATGGTTGCCTTGGTTCCAGTTGCTGGCACAAGCTCATCAGCACTGGTTTGCATGCAGGGCATGTATTAGGGTGTGATGGTCCTGGAGGCACAGACTGTCCAGCTCCCACGCATGGTCAGAGGACTTGCCATCACATGCTGCAACGGGAGGACAACAGCTTTTTGCAGGCTGAGTGAAGGGGGGCAGGAGTTTCCTTCAGATGCCTTCAGGCCTTATCAGCACTGGCTCTGGAGCCAGGGTGGAAGCTGCTGGGGATGGCTTTGTTTGGACCTATGCTTACCCAGAAGAGCTGGCGTTTTGGATCCAGCGCAGAGGAAGTGACATGGAGCTAAAGGGAACATCTCCATCGACAGCATGGCAAGGTGAGAGGTTTTGCTGCAGGCAGGGCATGTCCGGTAGGATGCTGCTTCAACCACTTCCAGAGTCATGGCCAAGGCATGGGTCAAACTGGAGTGCGGGACTCTGCGAAGTGACACCCAGCAGCTGCCACCACTGGAGCTGCACATCAGCTCCCCATTACAGCTTGCTCCTGCTGAGAGCTGCACATTGCCCAGCAGAAATGTTGCAAAACATTTTTTTTTTTTTTAATTATTATTTTAATCTTGAGTCCAGCTGTAAATTATCCTGCCTAGTCAATGGTAACGCTTAGGTTGAGGTATACCCTCGGAGCTGCTGGAATCCATGCGGGCAGTCGCCCTTCCACCCAGTGCAGACTGGCAGGCTGCAGCGTACAGCTGGACACATTAATTGTCCCAACGCTGAGATGCATTTCCTGCAGTATAAATCAGCTGTCGTTTGTCAGGCGTGTTCCTGGCTTATCAATGGGAAGCAAAACACTGCAGTGGAACGGCTCCATGAAAGGGTAAGTCCTGGAGCGATGTAGTTGGTGGGAGCACGGGCTGCAGAGGGGACTGCACGATAAGCAGGCTCTCCCACTTCTCCTAAAAGCTTGACAGCTACCAGCAGCTGGCAGGAGACTTTCAGCCCTACACGGGCTGTAGCAAAAAGATGAACCAACTGACGAACAAGAAATGTGACTCTGATGGACCTTACAGATCCTTTCCGGAGGCAGGATCACAACGGTCGCCTCTGAATCCAGGGATGTGCATACGAGCAGGGCCAAGACAGCTTTCAGCCACCCCTTCATTTCCCCCTGAAGATCCCTAAGGAAATGTTGTCCCACAGCTGGGGTCCAGCATGGAGATAACGTGGCTGTAATCCACAGGTTTGATAAGGCCGGCAGCCATCAGTGGTGTTATCTCCCCTCTACACGGAGGCCCCTTCCAGCGCGAGGCTTTCACTTGGCACACAGCGCTGAACACTGGATGTGAAAAGAGCAAAGTGTGTGGGAGCTGCTGATTTTGTCTCCTTGGTGGGACTGTTTTGTTTTAATAAAAAGATCAGATGTTGCGCTTCCTTGAAAACATGATAATCTATGGGAGAGTTCATTAGTTTATGGCAAGTTGCAACACTGTGGAGCCCGGCTGAAAGCAAATGTTATTGCAAAGAGTTATCACTAAGGGGAGAGGAAAATAACGTCCCGAGGAAATAAACTCAGCAGACTAAAACATGGAATAACATAAAGCTGTGGAGGACAGGCAGTAGAGTTGAATACTTGCTCAGAATAAAAGCCCCCAGTCACCTGTTTTTAATGCCAGCGTTTGCTTTCTGCATATTCAGTGAATATGTGGGATACATCTGTTCAGGATTCCACCTCTAATGGGAGTAACGAGTATTGTGATTGCAGCTGGCTGAACTTTGTTACTACTAGTGCACAAAAATGTCTTTGTGACCATCATTAAATAGTGATAATACCAGTAAAACACCAGCAAAAATCAGCCCTGCTTGTTGGGGTTTTTTAAGAAAATGGGGTGTTTTAATTTCAAGTTCCATGGAATTATATTTCAAAAAGGACTTTCCTCCACAAAGACCCCCACTAAAATACAGATTTGAGCAGCTTTAATGATGACCAGCCTGTCTCAAGCCTGAGCAAAGCTGGAGACACAAGGGGAGAGGAAATGCCTGCTTTCATAAATCTGACATAGCTGTGCACCGCCAGCTTTCTTAGCCTTCAGTTAGTCTCACTTACACCAGGGGCTGAAACTGTAGTGTCAGGTTTGGAGAAGCGTAAAGGTGAATTCAAAATAATCCATCACTTTCCTTGCTGAGCCTTATGCCACTTGCAACACTGCGGAGGACTCTGGTTTTGCATTGTCAGGGTTTTTCTCGTGCTTTCCCCCTTTTATTTCCTAACTGGCGAATTTGTTGCAACTTTGTTCTTATTTAGCCTTGTGGTAGGATGCGCAAGTTTCTCCTTCAGGCAGTGGGGTGCTGCGCCCACTCCCAACCCAGCTACCTACACCCAGCCAACGTGGGGCCCTTGCAACCTCTTGCTTCGTTTCGAGGGTAATAATTTCTTCCTTGGTGTTTTAGCTGTCTTAAAGCAACACCAAAGCTACTTGAGAAGGATTGTCATAACCAACCCTGCAGCCATGGGTCCTGGGGTGGGCAGCACCCATCTCCATGTGCTGCGTAGCCTGGAAGATGAGGTCTGCTCCGCTGCTCCAGCTCAGCCTTGGACCTGCAAAGCCCCTTTCTTCAAATGGATGTATTTGCCTGTGAAATGAAGGGTGACTCTTTCTTCGTCCTCTTCCTTCCTTCATCCTCTCACCAGCTTAGGTTTCACGTCGTGTTCCTGAATGGTGTGTGCATTGGTGTTGGGGTGCAACCCTGATAGCTCCCCTGCCTGAGGAGCAGGCTGGCATTTCGGTGGCAGTATGGCCCCTGGTTTTAGCTCTGGTGACCTTAGAAATAAGAGGCTGACTTCCTGAACGAGCTGCCTGAGGAGCCTGGGATAGGTCAGAGATTTCTTGAGCAGATCAAAAGCCAGAGATGTTTTTCTGACAGCCCCGGAGCTCCCTGTCATGATTTATGAATTATATACGCTCTATATGTTTAACTGAAGAGGCTCACTGGGGGAACAGGGGCTGATTTGTGCAAGCAGGAAAGAGCGTGTGGCTTCAGAGAGCCACCATCTACCAAGAGATACCCCTCAAATGTGCTCTCAATGGAGCCATCAAAGGGCCTTGAGGGATCATGGCAAAGGGAGCCCAGGAGACTCACAGCAAAAAATGTCAGGATATTTTAGCAGGCCAGCATTTTAATGGAAGACTGAGTTATGGGGAAGAAGACCCAGACCCCAGGAGCTGGGACCTCTGGACTCAAGGCAGCAGACCTACAACCTTCCTTTGTTTCACAAATCCTCTTTCTCTTTCTTTGGAGCTTCAGCAGATCCCATGGGGTACAGCTCTCCCTCGGTAAGTGCTACATGCCCTGGCGGATTTTGAGTTTCATGTCCTCTTTTGGAGGTTGGATGCCCAAAGGCCCTCTGCCGGGCTCCTGGGGCTCTTTGTGCCCCGAGAGCTGTCGTCACACCAGTGACACTTAGCTCACCTTTTCTGAGGTTGTCTCAACAGCTCCGAGTTGTGGTGCTTTCCTCTCCATGAGATGAGATTTCGCTCAGCCCCATGCTTGCGTGGCCTGGCCTGAGCCCTATTACTGACAGTCAGAGCATGAGGGAGACTTTCCCGATTCTGATGCAAAACAGGGCAGGAAAACTCCTAATTATTAACTTTAAGGCCAGAGTGTTTCCATGTGCACAATACAGTAATCCCTATATCACGTCCGTAACTTCTAGGCTATAGTATACTGAGCAGGTAGTCTTGCAGTCATTGAAGGCTTTTAGCAACAAAAATCCACCACATCCCGAGCCTGAGTAATTACCTGCTGGAACAACTTCACTGTGTTGTGCTCTAACACAAAAGTGCTCGGTTTCAGCTTCCAGGGTGTAAATCTTGTTTTTCCTCTGCCCCATGGAAGAGGAAGCCCTCTGCCAGAAAGCACGTCTCTGGGTCCTGGTTATAGGTGATGACTAACACACCTCCCAACTCTCTCCTGGCCAAAATAAAGATACTGAAAGCCTTCATCCCCCCAGTGTAAGACAGGTTTTCCAGTCCTGAATGATCCTTGTATTTTTTTGTCCTGGGTTAGGTAAATCCAGAACCACAGCAGGATTCCCCACTCCCCTGCATGAGGGTTTGGGTTCACAGTGGTCCAGCTACAGCCCTGTCTCCACCTTCTGCTGAGAAAGACATGCAAAAATGCTGCCCTCCAGCAGCCACTGCCACTGGGGAGAAGTTTAAGGGTAGATATTTTGGAGCCTTGCTAGAGGTGGCCAGGGAGAATTAGGGAAATCCAGTAGCTGAAATTTCAGCAGTCTGTCAGACTACAGTTCTTTCTTCCACCACGTATGGACGAAAGCGGTCAGATATGTTGTCTGATGACCGCTCGACCATGTTGGTGATTAAAGGGATAGAGTCAGGCAGTGTGACGCACAAACTGGGGTCTCTGCTGCCCCAGTGTAAAGTCTTAGGGGGAGCAGCAGAGTCCCTGAAGATGCTCAGCTGGCCTCGAGGGAGTTTTTCTGGGCTACCTGACATGCAATCCAGGCCATGTTCTCTATGGCAAGTCTGAAATCCCTCTGCTAAGAGGAGTGACTTCGTTGCTGTCACCAAGCCAGCTCTGTCACTCTTTAAAGAGAGGCTGGATGAGCGGTGGGATTTGTTGCTTGAAGAAGAGCTGGAAGTGTGTTTTCTGTTGTTTTGGGGCGCTTGCTGTTCCCTTCTCTCTTAATGTCAATGCAAAGTGGGTTCACGGGGTACTTTAACTGCCTCAGAATGACCGTAGGGTCTATCTTAACACAATATGCAAGGGAAGTGGATGTAGGCCCAGAAAACATATATCATTGTTGAGCTGAATCAGAGAGAGCAAGCCTTGGCTTATTTTTTTTTCCCCACACAGAGGCAAATTTTGTCATCGTATCACTCACGTAACCTTTCAGATGAACTTAGTAATCATGATATGTTTTGGTTTGGCTTCTTTCAGATTAAAACCTTGCCTTTCAGAAAAAGGAAACCATAAGTTAAATAAATCCAAAATTAGGTATTTCTGAAGGATAATTAGTGGTCTTCTTTCTTACCAAAACCAACACCAGACTGTGCATTAAATAATACCTTGTAGTAATTCCTTCAGTTCTGCTCCAAATGTGATTAATTTAGCAGGGTGTTATTGGTATAGCATCCTACATTTCAAACCACACTATAGGGTATTATCTACAATAATGAATACTGTATATCTCCACAACTTTTTGAAAAATCAACCAGACCTTATGTTCTACATCCCCCATCTGGGTCTTCTGTGCTTCACCCGTTGCACCAAGGCTTGTGTTTGCCTACACCCAAATTACCGACCCAGCATATTCTTTCATTCCCTATTCCTGTAGATAGGGGGACCCATGTAAAATGAATGTGGATACAGATCCCCGCCCCCAGTTATTTCATTTGGATGCAAAAACACTGGAATTATAATACTCCTACTTCATCACTTTGAGCAAAAAGCAATTTTAATTGCATTGAAATCTCTATAGCAAGGGGAACGGGTCTGTGTTTGTAAAAGACTTCACTGTAAAAAGTGCCGTTGTCCATGCAAATATATAAATATATACTATATAGGGATATATGTGTGTATACACATACATAGGCACTGTATATACAGAAAGACACACACACATACTTAGGAGATGTGTGTATAAGACTCACTTATACACAAATCTATTCCCTGTTATGAAACAATCATCAAGATATAAACAAGAGAAGTTAAACCATGGATGGGCACATTTTCAAGTGCTGCTGGAGGGGTTTATCTACAGCATTGAAGAAGTGCTATCAAAACCTAAACAGGGCACTTATTGCAAAGAAATCTTTACGTAAGTGCTGGAAAGGTTTGCCGAATAACCAGATGTTGTTGCGAAGACACTTCTCCTCCCCCTCTCCCCATTTCTTTCCTTCTTTAATAGTTCGATTAATTCTGCGCATAAACCGGAGCTGATAAAAGTTCTGAGCTGCAAACTTCACCACATCTGGACACTGTCGAAGCCAGACCGTTCAGCGGTGCACTTCAGTTGCCTTTAATCTCCCTCAATAAAATAAAAACTTCCAACAAGTAACGCTGACCTATATATATTTTTTGCACTGTAAACACTGACATCTGCGAGCTGCTCCAAGCGAGCACGCAGCGCTTTCCACCAAGGCAATCGCTCGCCCTTCGCCGTAAGAGAAACACACAGCTGATGCAGCCGTAGCAGCGTATTCTACTAAACCCTCTGCTATTTCCAATCCTCCAGCTAATTGCTGTCAGGGGAGAAATCAAAGATTAGCTATTTTGCTGGAGGAAGGAAAAATAAACGACCTCTCGGAGTATGTTTCTTAACGTTGTTTAACCAGAAACATTTTTCTACTCACAGAAGGAGAGCAGCAGTAAGGAAAGCAGACCCGGTCTCCTCCGGCAACCCATTTTCTAGATCCCGCCAGCGACCAGAAGCCCGGCTTCACGGCGTTGACCAATTCATCTTTCCTCGGTGCAGCCAGCCTCCTGCGTTTCTGCTGTCAAGCCCGGAGCCCCGAGTTTGCGAGGCTCCCGGCTAGGCTTGCCGGGAAGGCGGATCCAGCCGCTAAAGCCCAGCTGTGTGGGGTCCGCCCAGGAACTGCAGTTTATGAACAAACTAAGCCTGACTCTCCTCTTGAAATATATACAAATATGGGAGGGGGCAGCCAGGGGAAGAAGCCTGGCTCCAAGAAAGAGAGTTTGATTTTTTTTTTTTTTTCCCAATGACAATGGGGAGCGGCTCCCGGCTCCGTACGGCCCAAGGATCTTTGAAGGGGACCTAACGTCTACTGCATGCATCTAATCAAAAAGGCATGGGTACTCCTGCATGCCTCTTTCCTCTGAATAAAACATGGAAGGTAACGCTTCAATATGCTGAGCTGCCATTAATTCACTACTTCACCCCCGGCCACTTGGAAGATAGGCGCAG
>VYXH01009896.1:205231-243539 GCA_013397275.1 Burhinus bistriatus | reverse complement strand
CCCCCCGCCCAAGTCTCACAAGTAAATCCCCCTCCCTGCTGAATTCAGCTGGAGGTTCCTAGAGCTCTGCCTTTCCAGGGTGGGCCCGTGGCCCTGACTGACTTCTGCCCACCAATGTGTAAAAGATAACGATTCTTCTCTGAGAGATTAAAAGAAAAACATCTCGGTCCGGATGTATTCTGTTTCCTGTGAAAGGGGAGAGGTGGTTACGTGTGTCCCAGGTGTCCTGAGGAGGAATTCACTGCGAGTTGGGAAGTGTTTGGGTAAAAAGTGCAGGGGTTTGTTTGTTTTTTTTTGTTGTTTTTTTTTTTTAAAGTTACTGTGTTACCTCTAAGGAAAAATATTTCTCCTTTCTGTATCTTCCTGATTTGTGATGGCTTTTTGGTATCCAAAGTTGTCTATTAGTGGNAGGAATTCACTGCGAGTTGGGAAGTGTTTGGGTAAAAAGTGCAGGGGTTTGTTTGTTTTTTTTTGTTGTTTTTTTTTTTTTAAAGTTACTGTGTTACCTCTAAGGAAAAATATTTCTCCTTTCTGTATCTTCCTGATTTGTGATGGCTTTTTGGTATCCAAAGTTGTCTATTAGTGGACTTTGTTGTTTTGTTTTTTTTTTTCCCTCCCAAAAGTAGGTTTTCTGTTTTCATTTGCAAATGTGATACAGAACATGGGTATAAAATGAAGCCCTGCCAAAGCCTTTATCCTACAGAGACCTGTCTTATTTGAACAAACGTGGTGTGAGAGAAGGGGAGGCAGGGTTAGTAGCCTTTGCCTTGTGTGGCTAATGTTACACGAATCTTTATTTTCCTTCTCTAAAAAGATGGAAGACTGTTTGGCAAAAAAAATGGAAATCACTGTTTCGGAAGCTGAAAAACGGACTGGGAGGAATGCCATGAACATGCAAGAAACATACACTGCTTACCTCATTGAGACAAGGTGGGTGATGAGAGCTTACTCACAAGAGTATGTGGCTCTGCTGTTTTAAACAGGTTCTCTCTCCTTCCCCCAAAAAATCTTAAGGTACAGTTGATGAGAAGATTTAGTTTGCTTATGACTTGTTACGTGATTATCTGGANCCCAGGGGAGACCGGGGCTGAGCTGTGCAGCCCGTCCCTCCGAGCAGTGGGGTTTTCCTCCTTCCAGTCCCTCCCTGGCTGCTGTTGGAGGGCTTTGTGTACCGTCTGACCTCACCCCTTGTGCCATTTTGTTATTATTATTANCCCCCCGCCCAAGTCTCACAAGTAAATCCCCCTCCCTGCTGAATTCAGCTGGAGGTTCCTAGAGCTCTGCCTTTCCAGGGTGGGCCCGTGGCCCTGACTGACTTCTGCCCACCAATGTGTAAAAGATAACGATTCTTCTCTGAGAGATTAAAAGAAAAACATCTCGGTCCGGATGTATTCTGTTTCCTGTGAAAGGGGAGAGGTGGTTACGTGTGTCCCAGGTGTCCTGAGGAGGAATTCACTGCGAGTTGGGAAGTGTTTGGGTAAAAAGTGCAGGGGTTTGTTTGTTTTTTTTTGTTGTTTTTTTTTTTTAAAGTTACTGTGTTACCTCTAAGGAAAAATATTTCTCCTTTCTGTATCTTCCTGATTTGTGATGGCTTTTTGGTATCCAAAGTTGTCTATTAGTGGACTTTGTTGTTTTGTTTTTTTTTTTCCCTCCCAAAAGTAGGTTTTCTGTTTTCATTTGCAAATGTGATACAGAACATGGGTATAAAATGAAGCCCTGCCAAAGCCTTTATCCTACAGAGACCTGTCTTATTTGAACAAACGTGGTGTGAGAGAAGGGGAGGCAGGGTTAGTAGCCTTTGCCTTGTGTGGCTAATGTTACACGAATCTTTATTTTCCTTCTCTAAAAAGATGGAAGACTGTTTGGCAAAAAAAATGGAAATCACTGTTTCGGAAGCTGAAAAACGGACTGGGAGGAATGCCATGAACATGCAAGAAACATACACTGCTTACCTCATTGAGACAAGGTGGGTGATGAGAGCTTACTCACAAGAGTATGTGGCTCTGCTGTTTTAAACAGGTTCTCTCTCCTTCCCCCAAAAAATCTTAAGGTACAGTTGATGAGAAGATTTAGTTTGCTTATGACTTGTTACGTGATTATCTGGAGGATCTTTTCCCATCAAAACTTGGCATCTGATCTCCAATTCAGTATTAATGCTGGTGTTGTATAACTGTACTGTAAGTCTTCGTTTGGAGCTAGGTGGAAAAACATGTGCTTGAAAGATGTTGCTTTAATATGGTGTCAACAACTGCTTGGATATTTCTTAGACGTGGGTTGGATAAATTTATATATGAGGCTGTATGTGTAGCTTGTATGTGAGAGAAGTTGTGCGTTGTGGTCTAAAGTAATGGTTAGGCTTGTTTGCGATCACAAGAAAATAAAGAAGTCTCATGACTTATGTCATGTGGTGAAAATTTACTGCTCCACTAGTATTTGAACTGTTCTGCTTGATCTGATCACCACATACTTGTTGTAGATTCTGTAAGGGTTAGGGTTAATTAACTGTTTCCTTCCTTCATACTAGTTTGAACTTTCACTGGAGAACTTAGAGCTTTTAATCTTCTTGTGTTAGCAAGATTAGTAATACAAGTATGGTAAACACGCTTGGTACCACAAAGACAACTTGTGATTTTAAGTATGGAGTAGTGAACAAAGCTTTAAAATCTCTTCTAACTTACAGTGATTTCCCAAACAGTCACAGATGACTCCTGTTATGCAGGGTCATGTTACTCAGCTGAAGTAAGAATTTCAAAATTAGACTTTATTAGAAGTTTTGTCTCTCATATTAACAACTTTAACCTTTGGGCCTTGCCTTGGGAATGATCTGCTGTACAGATAAAACCTTCTGGAACAAAGCAGTTGCATTTTGCAAGGGTGCTGAAGAGTTCAAGTTGTAATACTATCACGTCTTCTAGTTACTAGTTAAAAGGCTTTTTAACTTGTTTGAGTGATGAAAGGGCACACCAGTGACACTAACTGCAAACCTACTGGGATATGTTTACTATATTTTGCTGAACTTTAAGAATAAAATCCAAAATAGATGTCCATTGTATTTTTCAAATATTGTAGCTCTTTGGCAGTTGCTCAGATGTTTAAAAAAAATACTTTTACAGTGTACTGATGTTAAAGATCGCATCTTCTCACGTAAGTAATGTTATTTTTCTTTTAATGATATTTCTGAAGGAAAAGAGAAGATGATCAGAATCACTGGTGTCTAACTGTGATGTGAAGTGTACTCTGGGGGCATCTTTATGCAACCCCAGAACATAATGACTGTATCTCCTTTCCCAGTCATCCTTATGTTACTTTAGACTTGCTCCTGCTGGTCTTCCCCAGTGGTTCTTTCATACTGGCAAAACTGTGTTTTGCTACCCAGATTGCTTTCTTTCGTTAAGATTTATTTTATTCTGTGGTCAGCAAATACCAAGACCAATTATATGTTTTTCACAGAACTATTGAAAATGTGGGTTTGTCACATCTCTAATAAAATAGCTTCTCTATTCCTTTTGCTGAGAAGGCAAAATTTCTTGCATAAATATAATTGCTGGCTATTAAATATGTTTCCTGCTGAGCCTGTAGCTGTAGGTGGGCTTCACAGCAATTTGTCTATGGGTAATAGGATATTTTGTAGCTGAAGAATAAAACTCAGTTTATAGTAATATAAAAGGAAGACCACTTAATAATAGTTGCATTACATTTATGTGAACTGGGGTTCCGCTGTTACTGCTATCCAGGATTTAATTTCAATTTGAATTGAGGAATTGCATGCATCTGGGTGAAAAAAGAGACACAAGATGGATGCAATTACAAGCACTGTATATTTGTTACAGAACAGGAGCTAGGTACCTAAACTTTTAACACGTTAGTTTCACTAGTGCTGATGAAACTGTTCTCAAAATGCGAGTGATGGCGTTGCTTCCATTTTCTTTTCAAAATGAAAAGATTTATTACTATTCTCACACTTCCATGTGACTTTTGTTTATTTTTTTAAGTGATATTACACCTTCATATAGATCTTTCTTTGAGACAAAACAAACTCTGCTGCTGTAGGCTGCAGAGCCTCTGCAAATTCTAAGGGTTGTACTTCCTGAAAGCATCTCCTTTATTCTTGGTTTACACCTTTCTGCATTAGCTAGGTAGATTTTTGTGGTGAGCTATTTCCGTTCAATTAGTCTTGGAGTCAGTTTCTTTCACAGCTTCCATTAAACCATACAGTTATTTTTAAATAACTTCGTTTTTATGTTCTCCCTATGAGAACAGATGAACACTTCCACCTCTTGTGGGAAGTGGCATTAAGGCAAATACAAATTCTTATAATTAAGACATGTAAGTAAATATTCCTTCTTGAGATGTAGGTGCTCAGCATGTCACTTGCTTTCTGTAAGGGAAACTGCAAATATACAGGACCTCACTTGAACTCAGATTTGCTTGCTTTTTAGAAACTTAAACAACTGTGTCTTGTACCAGAGTCTGCGTGAAACTAGAAGAACTGAGATAGTATAAAACCCAGAATTTGACTCCTGGTTTTGTACCCTTTGTTTTCCATGCCAGAACTGAAAGTTAATTGGAATGCAGAGCACCTCTAAGTGCTCTGTGTTGATGGACTTTTAATTATGGTATATGCAGTGATGCCTTTTTTCCGTGTTCTCCTTCAAAGTAAACCATTCCTTCTGTAGTAGTAGGATGGTTCCATTTAGTTAAGTTTTACTTCCGTCCCTGCTGACTTTCAGATCTATATCCTGGTCCTTCTGGACAAACAGTATGATGACTAGAGTATGCGGCTTTTTTTTTTTGTTTAAATGTGGCTTAGGAAAAAGTAACACAACTTTGTGCAGCCTGGTAGCTGGCTACTTAATAGCAGAATCCCTGGTTTCCAGCCCCACTGGTCTTCCTTTTGAAGTAATTTGACAGGCGGGCTCACTGTGTTTGCTTGTTACTCCCCCAGTGTGGCTGGGGAAGTTACTAATTTTATTTCTGCTTTCAGTATTTGGAGTGTTTTTTCTGTTGTTTACGTTGGGACATGAGTGATACCCTTAAGACCTTGGATTGCCCATCCAAAGTATAAGGACTTCTAAAGTTTCTGTGAGAGAAACGAACTTGGAAATCAGTAGCCAGCCAGGTCACAGTTCAGTGGTAACAATGCTGCACCATGGGACTTCAGGAGTTTTTCCTTTGTTATGTTTTGTTTGAGTTCCTTTCCCAAAGTCTCCTGTTCGACATTGGGCTAGGCGAAGAGCCCAGGCATGCATTTCCTGAGGAGAGGCACAGAACGAATGCCCACAGAGGTATGCTGTCTTCTGATAAAACAACAAAATGCAGCTTTTGGTCATTGATAGTCAGGAATACTTGTCTGCTCCCTGCAAAGGAGGTATTAGGAAAAAAGGAAGAAAGTCTGAATCCAGCATAAGCTTTAAACAGGAGAGAATCGGGAAATGAAAGATGGAGGAGTTGAAAACTTACTTAACTGCTGATTTGTACTTAATTGATACTATGAATCATTAACCTGTCTAGTGGTTGTATGTTTTAGTTAAATACAGCAAACTGTTTCGGTGACAGTATTTAAAAAAAAAAAAAAAAT
This sequence comes from Burhinus bistriatus, assembly GCA_013397275.1. Classification (NCBI taxonomy): domain Eukaryota; kingdom Metazoa; phylum Chordata; class Aves; order Charadriiformes; family Burhinidae; genus Burhinus; species Burhinus bistriatus. The sequence goes on along the minus strand of VYXH01009896.1, from coordinate 237,961 downwards.
AAAAACCCATCACCTGGCTGTGAAAATCCTCTGACAAGAGAACTGCCTCTTTGTCATACAGCTTGCCAGGTAACTTTTGGTGGTTTACAAAGTATGTAGTTGATCTGTAATGATTGCTCTTCTGTCTGTTGAGAGGCCTAAATACAGAGACCATTTCTAAATAGCTACTGGAAAAAGTTGCCCACCTCCCTAAAACAGCATTCCTCTACACAGAGAGTGAACCTTGTCTGGCACAGGGGAGTGGAAGTGTCACTTCTTGTACACTGGAAGGTCAACGGCTGAAAGCAAAGTTACTGCTTCTGCAATTGAAGAGGTGATTGCTTTTACAAGGAAATAAACCAATGTATTTCCGTCTTGTCTGATTTAATATTTTGCAGCCATTCCTCTTTTTATTGCATTCAGAATTGTTTAATGGCTCGTTTAAGATAATTAGTTTTAAATGGGAAACGGGAAGAGGTTAATTAGATGAACTGAAGTTTTCACATTGGCACTTTGAATTAAGGCAAATGAACGTGACTTTTGGAGTAATGTAATCTTCTAATCGCTTATGTTAACATCAGTTATGAACGTAAAAGCTGAAGGTTTTGATTTTGTCTTTTAATTTTTTTCAGGCAGGTTGGTTCATTCAATGAATAACGTGCATTGTTAAAACTGTACTTAGAGGGGAAACATATGGTTTTCCTGCCTGAAGACTGTACAAGTATTATATTGTGTTTTTAAAACCAAAACAAATTGAGAAGTTTGACTGAATGTCAACAAGTGATTATAATCTTAAATGCAAGTACTGCAGACCAGTTTCAATTAATGGTGGAGTTCATAATGTGGTCTAAAAAATTAGATGGTAATGAAGGTATTAAATGTAATGAGTACCTTTGTGGATTTCTACTTCCTTTCTGGAACGGGGTTCCTGGGGAGAAATGCTCTTGTAATTGGTGGTATTTTATGGTCTCATATGTAACCAGGTGGAGACATTTTTGGTGTGATTAAAAAAAATTATTTCTCTCATCTTACTTGCCTGTCCCAAATCCATCAATGCAGTTTCAAACACTTATTACCTCGTTTAAAAGGTAGTGGTGTGGATGCAGGCTCATAATTGAGGGCCGTACAGTACTTTCCCACCACAGCTTTGCTCTCTCTAGAGAGGAGAATCTGGGTGCTTTTACTTTATCAAAGCCTGGGTAGAAGGGATAGTCTTAAACTAGTATTAATAATTTCAAAATGTGTCTGAAATTTATTCAACTAGGTTAACTTGAAAAGCCTTGCTTCTGTGTTAGGTGCTACTCTGCTGCCCTCCTGAAATGTTGTCTTCCCTTCCAGTCACTAAAAGTCACTAAACCAATGTTTCACAGCCTGTTGGAGGTGCAGGGTCGGGGGAGAAACCAACCTAAAACAAAAAATCAACTAGAGTGGGTGCTGCTAGTGGCAAAGGCAGAAGGGATGTCCATCCTGCAGAGAAGAGGCAGTGTGGTGGCAGACTCTTGCTGAGGCACAACTGTTAGGGTGCAGCTTTTTCCAATGGGACGCTGGGCAAAGAAGAACATCCAGATGTTTCTCTGGACAAATGTCTACCTGTTTTGCTGCTACACCTGCTTGCTTTACCTATTGTCTCTTAACTGCTTTTCACCCAAACCAAGAACTGTGTTATATAAAGATAAAAGCAACAACTACAACCAAAAAAGGCAGCATTTGCACTTCTAAGACAGTGAGAATAAATGCATGTTAGAGTAAAGGAAGTAAGTATGATCTGAGAAGAGAAACAGCATCAGGCTGCTTAACACAGACTGTGTTGAGGAGGTTGTATCAGATGCTGTCTATTTAAAAAAGAACAAACTATGCAGGCAGGTTTGACCTTCAAGGCTCTTTAGTAGTAATTTAACTTTTTCCTACAGGGCATAATGTGAGGCTTGTGTGTCTCTCATAAGGGTTGTAAAGCTTGATTAACTTAGACTTAGGGAAGCCTGGTCTGTCCACAGATCTGGTTTGTCAGAATAAATGGGCAGTAGGCTTTTTAGATCTAGTTTCTTCAGTGTGGGCAGGGAAGATGTGGTGAGTGGCATGATCTGGTCTGGCGGTCTGCTTCCTTCCTCCTTGAGTTCTTGAGGGCCCTTGTGGGTATAAAACTTCAAGTAACAGGGTGCCTGCTTCTCTGTTGTGGGGTAGTAGCGCTTTGTTCTGACGTAGGACTAGGCTTCTCTGTAAAGCTGTGGTCCTGCCCTCCTAGATGACCTTTTAAAAATTTTGGTTCCTGTTTAATTTTCTGCTTGATATTTGTGTGTGTGGACTGAAATGTTACTACTCTGATTATTGTGTTTCTCTTTTTTTTCAAAATACAATAATATATATTTAAATATAGTAATTCTGACAAATATAAAACTGCTGTAGCAGGCAAGTTGAGAATTTTTTTGCAGTTAAGGCTCCACACAGTCTTTGCTGCTTTTAGTTTGTAATTAACTCTGCAAAACAGTCATGAAGCCTTAAAAGCATAATTTACACTGCAACATTCTCTTGTCAGAAGGCTGTGATTTCTTATGATGACAGCTTACTGATGGTGTGTTGACCTGAACCCTTACAAATGATAAAGGGACTGCTACACTATTAGAATATGGGATGATCCTGTTGGTGTATTTTGCCTTCCTTCAATATTTGTATGTTAGGAATATGAAATGTAAGTGCATTCCGTTCTAAGCTGTAATTTGTGCTATGGGACTAGAGTATACGTTGTTTCCCAAACACTTGAAGCTATGAAGTCCTTGATTTAATTTCTTTTTTCTTGTTAGTTTGTAGCAGAGCGCTATCCTTTAGTTCTTTTCTCACATTTCTGGTGTTAAAACTATTGAAACTTATTAAATGATGATGTGGCTCTCTTGACTGCAGGAATTGGGAGTTCTAAGAAAAATACAGATCAACTTCTACATGATAAAGCTGACTTAGCAAAAATGGGTGTGTGGAGGAATGGCAAGCCAGAGCAGGATGAGTTAAGGCAGATCAACTATGGAAGACAAACTACCTAACTTTATACTACTAATGTATATTCCTGTAATTGTATTTGATATAAGTGCTATATTGAGGCCACTTATAAATGCATACTACCAAAATTCAGGGTAGTTCTTTTCTTACATCTTGTGAAGTTGTATTTCTACAGACGTGCACTTGAAAGTGAAGTAGGAATGACTGGATCAGAAACTTCCTTGAAAGATAAACTCCTTTTCATTATTCTCTGTGCTGACCTCATTGATGCCATAGGTTATTCAGAAAGTGATAAATATAAGATCAGACTCGCACTGCATTGGGAATTGATTTGGTTAGAGGCGGAAGATAACACTTGAGTACACAGGTTGAAATGAAACAGCCAAATGAACTTTTCCAAGTACTTTGTGTTCAGGAGATGGAAAACTCTATTTGAAGTTGCCCATGGCAGTGTAAGCCCATAGATTAAGTTAGGTGGAGATGAAAAATAATTGTGGCTACCAGTACTTTTCCTTAGGGGCTCATATTGACAAGAAAAATAGGAATGATATTTAAAAAATAAAGTGAACTGTTCTTCTTGCAGTTTGCCTTTGGTGGTAACCTCTTAAGCCTCTGTAACTCTACTGTATGTCTGAAATGTGTTAGACTGCCGTAAACTGTCAGTAGTGTGTGCACACCTAGCCTGCCTCTAGTTATGAGGTAATGCAGTCAGTCTTAAACTTCAGTTAAATTTAAAAAAAAGATGAATAATGAAACTCCTATTACAGAAAAATCAAAACTGGAAAGAAGAGCTAGTTAAACATGACTCCTGCGCCAATCCCAGGCTTGCATTTGCTGTGGCCAGGAAATGGTTATGCATAGGAGTGACAGAGACATTCAGTTGCAATGGACCAAATGCATCCTGCAGGTTGTTTGGTTTCTTTTCTTCCTCTTTTTCTTGTGTGATAGAACATCAGTTATATTATGGAGAACTTCTTGTTCCAGATCTGAGCTCTGGGTTTGTAATCTTCCTGCCTTTAAACTAGGGGTGGCTGCAGTATGCTTCACTCCGTGCAATGTGTCTGCCTAGCTCTAGGTGAGTCTCTGGTGCTTTTCTGGTGGCACAGCAGTGGCTGTATCTGCAGCACAGATGGGTCCTCCTGGGATGTGGCTGAGATCTTGGGGCAGTGCTGGCCTGTTTTTTTTTTTTTCCTCATCTCCCCATTCATGTTTGCTTGTGCAGTGTGTTCTCATAATCCTATGATGTATTGATGGTGGCAGTCTTGCTTAAGAGTTGATAATAACCCATGCAGAAGTAGTGCTCTTGAAACCCGTTGTCTAAGTCAGAGCAACTGGTTGATAGCTGCTGAAGCTGGAGATTAAAAGGATCCCTAGTTCTAAAGTACTTTTATGTGAGTGTCTTGAATGGCCAGATTGTTTACTAAACTTTGCTGGGAGCTTCTCCGCTAGGAAAGTGAGGTTTGTGCCTTCACCTTTCAACTAAACAACTTCTATTCTGGGGCATAGTAGCTTAGTTCTTCATCTGTTTAAATTTACCTCCAACTCAGCAATGGTACAATTACCAGATATGTACTTTTAGCGGAAGTGTTCTTGAAACGTTTAAATTGTGCAACGTTTGTGTAGGGAGGAATGCTGTGCAGCCTGTCAGCCCAGGGCTAAGCTAGTTTACCCTCTTCAAAACTCAGTGGTTGCAGTTGTAACTTCGTTGAATTGGAATACTCTAATAGGGAAGAATTCTGTGGGATGTTGGCAGTGCAATTTAGTGGCTGTCAGCAGTGTGCTCACATTTTTTTTTTTTTCTTAAGACAGCCTCAAACAGTTTTAATCTGCAGCAGTTTGTGTTGAATGCTTATGAATACATCCTTTTTTCTTCCTCCTTGTGAATTTTTTTTCTACAAATTCAATCACCTGGAATAAATGTCCTTTTCACAAGACAAGGACAGATATAAAGAAAATGTTCTCCCTTACTCATTTAAAAAAAAATTCCTTTTGCATAATTCTGTATTACATTACTTCAACCTCAAGATGTAACCATGCTTTTTTTTTTTTAAACAAGGATATAGCAAAGGTGTTCCTCTCTAATGAGAGTTCAAAAATGGATGATAAAGGCTTCTTGTATTTTCTTTAAGTGTATCAAATAATTGGGGCCACTCTGGAGTGGGATTTTTTTTTATTTGTTTTTCAGTAAGGTCATTAGAAATCCAACCTTTTGGCTTAAGAATAACTTAAAGTAAATAACTTGTGTGCTATTTAGATGTTTCTAAAACTTCACTCCAGAAAGTTGTTACGAAGTCAAGAACTGTATAGCCTGAATTCTGCTGGAAGAAATAATGTAATACCCTATTCTATTGAGTACCATATGAGTCAGTACTTGTAGTTCATAACTTACTGTGCCCAGTTCTGGGCTCCCCAGTACAAGAAGGATGTGGACATAATGAAGCCCTTCATGGCCCATTGAATGGCCATGAAGATGATTACGGGCTTCAAGCATCTGGTGTGCAAGGAGAGGCTGAGGGAGATGGGGTTGTTCAGCCTCTGAAAGAGACAGCTCGGGATCTTGGCAATGTGTATCAATACCTGGTGGGGGAGTTAAAGAAGATGGAGTCGGACATCTTTCTGTGGTGCATGGAGAGAGGACAAAAGGCAGCGGCCACAAATTCAGATATAGGAAATTCTATTTAAGTGTAAGAAAACTTTACTGTGAGGGTGGTCAAACGTGGGAATGGGTTACCCTGTGTGGTGGTAGTCTCTGTCCTTGGAGGTATTCAAAACCTAACTGGACGTGGCTTTGAGCAACCTGCTTTGAGCAAGGGAGTTGGACTACAGACCTGCAGAGTCCCTTCCAACCTCAACTATTCTTTGATAATCTCATAACATAGTTAGTATTGTTTCATGTAGGTTTATGCCAGTGCTTTGTATGCCAATTAGTCACTTTATTTAAGAACCAAGATAGACATAGACATCACTGGTTTCTGTTAAGTGTTGTGTCTGAAGTCTCTCTGTGTTTATTCTGGCATATGCTGACTGCCAAGAAGTGTTACTGACCTGATGCTTATTTTATGATATTGCAAGGTATTTCTGTTTTTCTAAATGTCCTGTATGAAGGATGATTTTTTTTTTTCCAAGTTTTTATGTTACTTTTCAGTCCTATAATATTGTATGATTTCTCCTTTTATAGTAACATAAAATCCTTTAAGCCCTTGCTAGGTGATGTTGGCTTTAAGTTTTCAACAAATTTTTCAGGTGCATCAATTTTGTACCTGCTTACCCTATCTTTAGCTAGTTTGTTAGACTACATATCCTTAAATATAAAAAGATACTACTTTGAACAACAATAAAAAAGGAAGTGCTCTAAAATTTGCTACGTTTTTCTAAAAATATCCTCTTAAAATTCTTAATGTTTTTAAAGTTAAAAATATAACTTTTCTAGCTGTTGCAGGCAAGACAATTTTTATCCCCTGAAGTGAAGACTTTCACATTGAATAGTAAATTCCTTCTTGTAGTACTCTGTATCCTTCAGCTGCTCATGAAATCGTGCTGGCTTGGAGCCTGACACTGTTCCAAGAGAAATATGTCTAATTCTGTAGTGACGTGAACTAAGTCACTTGTGTGACTATTTACTTGACTGTGACTTGCCTGTTTATTTGTGGTGTGATGAAAATGCGTTGACTTTTCCTGTGTTCCTTGCATGTGCAGAAAATTTGAGTGTTATCAGGCAGAAGTTTTAAATATTTTTAAATTAAGTCTGTAGATATGAAATTAATGAAGGTTAGTTTAGAGTATGGGCAAGTTATGCGGTGATCATTACTGGGTAACTATTTTTAGGGCCTTTACTATAATTGTATTGATGGTATGAGGGAGAAGGCGATAGCTCACTAAAGCTCAAATTTGCTATTTTATCTTTCAGAGCTGTTGAGTCCCAGAGTGAGGGACAGTGTGCCCCGGTGGACTCCTTGTGGCGACGTTACAGTGAATTTGAGTTGTTGAGGAACTATTTGTCAGTTACCTATCCGCATATTGTTGTTCCACCTTTGCCAGAAAAAAGGGTAAGGAAGCTGAGGCTGCAGCTTGCATTGTATGGTTTATTATTGACTTACTATTAACACTCTTCTGTTTAAATAGGCTGACTTTGTTTGGCATAAGCTATCAGCAGATAATATGGATCCAGATTTTGTGGAAAGAAGAAGAATCGGTTTGGAAAACTTCTTGTTACGTGTGGCTTCACATCCTATTCTTTGCCAAGAGAAAATCTTTTATTCATTTTTAACACAGGTATAGTAAAGTGATGTGCTTTCTAAATACATTCTTTGGTAATTATTTTCTTTAAGATAATGTCCTTTGCTGCTCTTCCTCCCATTGACCCACAGCTTGTTCTGTGTTTAGGAGAAGGATAGACAACATGAATAAATTTAAGGTGGAAAAGGCTTGTCTGTGTAAAAGCTTGTTAACAGCCCGCTTGTACAGTTGGCCTTCTAATGCACCTTATGACTTTTTTCCAGTCTAGTTTTAAGGCTCCTAAGAGAGAATTTCCACCTCTTTGGAACAGCATATTGGGAGCTTAACATGTGCTGATTGGGAAAGCTTCCCTAGGACTAAACCTGAAATAGCTAGCATGCTATTCTGCTGGCTGCAGAGACCGTATTGGCTTCCAATTGACTTTTTGAATAGCCACGTTTTTTTAGCATTGTGGTTTGAATCATGATCCATTCATATGTTACCACAAAAGTTGTGATCCGATTGTTGGCTAAAGCATTGCGTTCTGTGATTTTTCGACTTCAGGAGATGTTAGGCATTTGTTTGTTCTGTGCTTTGATCAGAGGTTCCCAAGCAGTGGACTGAGCTGGCATGTTTACCGCAGCACAGTATAGCATGTAGGTGAACCAGTCTATGGGAACTGAAAGCAGTGGGCACTACAACCACTACATGTGAGCCAGGTGACTGTGTGCACTGTAAACTGATCACATCCGTCGTCTCCTATATGTTCCCTGTATGCATGTTGCCTCAAGCTGCACAGGTCCTTGGAGCTGCTAGTAATCTAATAGGCAATAGATAACTCCCCTTCTTTCCAAAGAACTGAGCTACTTCCTTAAACAAAGCTGTGTGGCTCCTGCCTCTGGCTGATAGGTTGAGGTAATTGAGCACACTGACACATAGTGAAGAGGAGAGAGTTTCTTGGGGAGGTTAGCATGTAAGCACAACATAACGACATGTTATTCTTAACCCAGATTCTTGAAATTAAATAGGGAGGGTAGCTGAGGCAGAACCCAGGTTTACTAGAGAAGCTCTTCTCCTTTCAACTCTGATGTGATTCGGATATAGGGACTTGCAAAAGCTGTGGCACTCAAGTCTCTCTAACAGAACCTTCTTTTGCTGTATTTTTAGGAAGGTGGATGGAAAGAAATGGTGAATGAGACTGGATTTCAGTTAAAGGTAATTACTGTAATTGTTTATCGCATGACTGCTATGACACAGAAATACTCCAACAAACATGTTTTAGGCTATTTATGAAAGGCTGTTTGCTGTTAGAATGAGCAAAAGGCATTGCTTTATGTATACTTTTAACTACAAAACACAGTGGTGTTCTTAGCATGTAATAGGTAAGACTTTAGTTGTTGAGTTCTGTAGTAGGCTTGTTAGTATGTGCCTATGTTTGATGCTCAGCCTTGTAATTCTGCTAGTAGTATAAAATTGTGATCCTTATAAGCTTTAAAATTAATGAACTTGAGTTCATAGCAGTGCTTTTGTATGTTATCAGTTTAGTTTAGTACCATTTTAAAGGTGGCTGTCAGATTTAGCCTGGTAAGAGGTGCAAGATGTCAGAAAAAAAGAAGAGCAAGCAAAGGGATCTGAATTGCAGGACTTCTCTACAAGGTTAAATTGCTGAAAGGGACTAAGACTGATGGAGTTGGTGCCTCTTAACTGTTTAACAGAATGTGTCTTGAAGTAGTGCTATCCCCATTGGCATCGCTGAGTTGGTGGCAGGTAAACTGGTGGAAGACTTGCAGGAATAAATCATCAAGGGTTGCATGTCTGTACAGATGGAGAATCTGTGAGAAGCTGATAGATTGCTGGGCTGTGCCTGGAAAAGTTAGTATGTGGGGACAAATACTGAACTTCTGTTTCATTGTAACATGATCAACTCTTATGAAATCACAGCTGAAAACTAGGTGGATTATGAAGAATTATTCTGAATAGTGAGAGCTGGTGATCTTATCCTCAATGTCCAAGGGGCTTCGATACTGACATTTAAGTTGGTAACTTAAGTTGACAATAATTCTCTTCCATCATGTTAGGGCTTGCATTTTACTAGTATTCATAATGCAAAAAATGTAAAACTTTCAAGCTGTGTTCTCCTAGTCAACACGCCTTTATTTCAGGAGTTCCCAGTTTGTACTGGGAGGGTACGTGCAGGAGTGCACACAGTGGTGTGTGTAGGAAAGAAAACTCATAGCAGAATGCTGAGAATATTTGCCTACCTGAAACTATCTTGTAGATTAAATGAGATGTGAGCAAGTCCCATGTCCCTTCTGGATTTGATTGTGTGTATGGTTTCCCTTTTACAGTTCTTCTTTCCTTAGGAAAGAAAAATAACGCTTTGCAAAAGCCTGTGGAAAAGCATCCTTCTTTTATTCAACATCTAAAGTATAAACCCCTCAAGACTGGAGGTTATTTAGCACTACACTGGAGGACAAACCTCTGTTCACTACATGTCTTAGACTAGAATTGGACCACTGGTTTATGTGCTGCTGTTGTCTCTGCTGCTGATGCATTAAAGCAGGATGTGTCTTTTGTCCCAAAGGGTATGAACCAGGCTAACTAAATTTTACATTAGACATTAATGCAGTGTAGCACGTTTTAGTTGAATGTTGATGTTGGAGACTTTGTTTACTCTGCCAACTGTATCATTAAATCATGCCTATCCTCCCTCCCTCCCCCAGCACTTAATTTTGTTCTTTAGGAGATTTATCATTTCAGCTTTTAACCCTTCCTTTAGGAAGGAGAAAATTCCCCTCTCTAGTTTACTTAAATGATTATAGGATCATAGTAGGAATTAACTGTCTGAAAACTCCTCGACTGTACCTCATTTGATGAGGAGTTCATCTCTAAAATGCTTGTGCTTATTAATCTTAAATTTAGTTTAAGACTGGACAGACCTTTTTTCTAGCAGTGTAACTCTGTGTGGTGCAACGATTCAAAAATGGTGTATAGGAGTTAGTGCTCTTAACAGCAAGAAGGAAATAACTGTACTTAGATGATTGAGCATTGTCAGGATTTTGGTTCCTGCCTGATAGTGCTTGTGTACTTACAGAACTCTCCCTTCAGAGCACTACAAGTGTCTGTAACAAAAGGCAAAAACTTGCCCTGTAACTGTAATGTAGGAAGTGATCTTTTTCAAGTGTAAACCTGTTGAATGTATATGCTGTCCCAACAAACTCGAATGGCTTTGGTCCCTGCTGTTTGAACATAAATGCAGTATTTTGGGAAATAGCTACTTAGAGTGAAGGATTCTGATTTAACGTCCGTGTACTTAGGTGGTGGTCATACTGTGAGAGAATGTGTGTGTGTATGAGGAGTACACATAGGTGCATCTGAATGACCTGAAATCTAACTGGCTTGTGTAATGGCTTGTGGGGATAGAGCAGTGGAGGTCCAAGGCTGTACAAGCCCATAGAGCACTCTGAATAAATATAAAGCCTGGGCTGGGAGTTGGAGTTACTGCAGTGTTTTGTGTTCCTTGTGCTATCTTAGACATACTTTCCCATGCTGCCTTTGTCTTACCTTTGCAAGATATTCTTAGAGGAGCACTGCATGTAGTGGTGACAATGAACCTGTTTTCTTCCAGCATCAGTCAGTCGTAGTCTTGCAGGTTTCATTCACTTACCTTTCGGTTTGTGGACTATGTTTTGTATTGGTTGTTCGGTGGCTGGAAGAAGGATAGCTAAAGTTAGCAAGTTTTCCATCAGTACCTGTCATCGTAGTTTGAAGAAAGAAACTGATTTTTCCCTCAACCTGGATGCTGTCCTAAGTGTCCTCCAGATATGGAGGTGGTTCCAGGTGAAAGGAAGTTGCAGTGATATTCAAATATGGGTATCTTCTGCTCAGCCCCAATGCAGTGGGAGGTGGAACAGTCTCAAACTGTACCTGTCTCATTTGTAGAAGTTACTGAAAGGGCCCTAAAGGAAGGACTCCATTCTCAGTTTGGGAAAACACTGTGTTCCTTTTACTGTTAAATTCAAAATAACTCTTCAAGATCTGAGTTGACTGTAACAGTGCACAAAATATTCCTGTGTCATATACCAGCACTAAGAAGTACTGCTGAAGTAACTTGCTGCTATCAGTTGTGGTACAATCCATTAGCTAAAAGAGTACACTATAGGGAATCTATACACCTCACAAGATGTTCTTTTTATTGTTCTTTCAATGAAAAGAGGGATGTTTTGATCAAAAGTAAACTCCAGCCATTTTACCTGAGTTGGAGTTTTCATACAATATAGATGAGCCCTGAGTGAGCTGTATGTAAAATGCCATACAGAAATGAAAAGTTGTGGTGATGTGGGACCTCTTTGGATGAGGCTCGGATAGCTCATCTGTATTGGCGTCTTATTAAGAGTAAATACCCGTTGCATAGTTTAATGTTCAATTAAACTGAAAGAAACCTGGAAACCCTCCTTAGAGAGATTCCATACTGCTGTTGCAGTCACTGGTAAACCAACATCTCAAAAAGTAAAGTAGCCCATTACCTTTTTAATTAGGTATTGAACTTTCTTCTGTAGAGATTTATATATGCTCTACTTTAGAAAAGACCATTCCATTAAAAATGGCTCTATTCTGGTATACAAATTACATATTTTCTGTGAAGTCAGTCATAAAATAAGAGAACACCATATATAAGATTGATTTCACTGGGGAACTGTTCCTAGTAATAAAGAGCATATAGAGGTCACCCTACCACCGGTTTTATTTGGTTTGAAAAATATAAAATAGTTTGTCCATATGGTCTTATGTTACCTAACTGCTTCATCTAAAAAGAATGTAGGGTTGTGTATCTTAAGTCCATGATTTGTGTAACATTTTAAGAAGGGACTATTTTTGTGGGATTTGGATGATACCACCTTAATTTAGTGGATACTGTTTACATCCTAGTTCACAAAATAGCTTAGTTTTTTGACTTCTTAATATAAAATATGACATGCAAGGCAGCTAGATTGACTTATTCAATGTTTGAAGATTTAAATATGCCAGGAAGGCAGGCTTTTTTTCTAATGGTGCTGCCAGAAGGCTGAGATTTTTTTTTGTCACTGGAATTTAATTGCATTAAATTAACAAAGCTTCTTTTCCCCTTTTTTCAGGCAGATTCCAGATTAAAAGCTCTTAATGCAACATTCAGAGTGAAAAACCCAGACAAGTAAGATTCCACATCCTTCCTCCCTCCCTTTCTCTTTTTCAGTTACAACTGTAACTTCAGATGACAGAATATTCTGTCTCCTTAGAATAAATTTAGAAAAGAAAAATTATTGTTCTGCACTTCAAATCTTAACAGAAGCCCAGTAAGGAGGTAGCGTGAAAAGGTTTGATAAATACTGTTTCTAGGAGCAGAAAAATGCCATCACTTTATGCAAAATAAGTCTTTCATTTTAGCTAGATTAAAAGGAAGGGACAAAAAAAGGCTCGGGAACAGAACCCCTTAATATTTGTTTGCAAAGAAATCTTTCCAAGCGTGAACAGAATACAGATTGATAGTTGGTCTTTCCAAAAATCTGCTAGTGTGCAATCCTGGATGCATGCACCCTGGTGTTGCAGTTCATGGTTCTCTTCAAGCTGCCAATTTTCACAGATGCTTTTGGAAGTCCGGAGGTCAGTTCAGCAATATTGCAGTTTGAGAAGCTCTGGGACAGGCACTAGAGCAATCTGCTGGATTAAAAACTGATCAGAATTGTCAGGGTATGTAATGGGACGTTCATCACACCCTAGGTGATGTGAGGAGGGTAAAACGAGAGTTTCTACTTCTGCAGTAGTTAGAAACATCAGCGTGTAGCAGTAGGGTCAAGAGATGTTGCTGTTTGCCATCAGTAAGCAATAGAGACCTGTACAAAGTGCCCTTTTGGGTTCATCTGCTGTCCAATAGTGGCAACAGGAGATGCTATTTAGGGGCAGCCCATGTGCCTGACTGCTTTCTGTTGTCTGTTCCCTTTGTACTTCCCTAGCATCTATGGGCGTTTGTATTAAGGACGTTAGAGGGTACGTTCCTTTCTGAACCTCTTTATAGACTTACCTGTGAATTGGTGCAGTCCCTCCTTTTTTATTGTGTTTGCTTTTGCAGCCTTCTGTAGCAGCAAGGAAGCTTTTAGCTAGGGTTTAATGTAAAAGATAACATTCACACATGGATTGAAAGACAGCAATTCTCTCAGTAGCTACAGGTGAAATTGTCCCCTTGTTTGAATAGTTCATCCTCCATCATCTTTGTCTGTGGTTAGCAGGAGTTAGCTTTTCCTGCTTTCATGGCAGGGGAGCTTTGCCAGTGGTCTGCCTGTAGGCATAGGTGGGCAAGACTGGTTAAGGGGGAGATGAGGAAGATACTATTATCTTTTGAGGTAACTTAATGTTTCAGAAAGCAAAGCTATTGTGAGAAGTGGCTTGGTAAAAAACAGGAAAGGAGTCAATACAAGGAGAACATGAGGAGGGACCTGTAACAAAAACAGTCCCTGAGCATATAACTCAATAGAGACTTCACAGCACTTAAGAGATACGGCACATGCTTTCGGTCGTATTCTGCCAGCTACATAGCTTCCAAATTCAGCTTTTGGATACAAGTTGTTTAATAAGTAACTGATGAACATAACCTGTTTTGTTTTTCTTTTAATTCAGGGAGAGCCTTTTAGTATAGCATGTGTGGCTCTAACAGGAGTAGTAGTGCCTTGCTCAGCCCAGCACATTTAAACTTGAGCTGCCTGGAATCTGACACCTTACTCCTCTTAATGTTACCTCTGGTGCTTGTGTGACTGGGTGGTAAAGTGGGTTCAGCAAGCTCACCTTGCTGAAACAAAAGATCTGACCGCTTTGTGGAGCGTAGGCTTTCAGGTTCCTGGACCAGGAAGGGTCCAGGTGAAGAATAGCTGCGGCTCCCAGTCCAGATTGCCTCGTGGTGCTGTGGAGCTGCACCCTTCACCTTAGAGCAATGTGAGGAGCTTTAAACAGCTGAAACAGTATGTCTCGAGGAGTTCAAATGTAGACTGGAAACTAAACCTCCTCCTGTGGGAAGCAATTTGTATCTTTAATGACGGAATTTTATGGTGATAAAAACGTGGTATTCTGATACTTAGAGGTAAATTTGTACCTACTGCAGACCTCTCTAATTTGGCCTCATGGCAATCATCTTATTCTTTTTCTGTGCTTTAATCAAAACAATAGCTTTCTTCTTGGTGAAAGTTTTCTTTAGAAGAAGACACTAAATCCTTTCCCAAGGCAGATTCTTTTTCTTTTTTTCTAAAAAGGAACTCCTTTTCTTGTCTGGTTAGTTGGACAAGTGGTTTGTTCTTCAGTGAACAGTTCTGTTCTTGTAATATCTTCCTTCACAAAATGGGAAAATGGCACTGCCGTCTCTGATGTAGGCTCCCTATACTGCCAAGTAAAATGCACAAAGTAAATAACTTATATTGAAATGCTGTCTACTGCAAATGAAATTTTCTTCTTTGCCATTACCATAAAAGATATTTTTGAGAAGAAACCTGGTGGTGTTCCTACAGAAATGTGACCTGATCTGTTCTTCATTTGTGTCTGAAGTTCTATTTAATAGCTCAGTTAAATATCTAGACTGTTGGTAATGTTGCAGAACCAGTAAAATGAAGTGAAAAGCGCTAGTTAAAAAAGCCTCAGTTTCGGAGTGCCAAAACTATGTCTTGTTTCACACTTCTGCTGTTTTGATGCACTGGAAAGTAAACATCCCTTTGTGTGCCTCACCAAACTCAGTTTGGAAATTACTTTATAATTATGTAATTTTTTTACATGAGCAATAAGTAGGACTTAAGCAAATACTTCAGAAATAAACCATTGATCTGCAGCACCACCAGTCTCTTAAAAACAGTTTTTTTCCTGAAGAATAATATTTCTAAGATTTTCAACCGTCATGGAAGATTGGGCAAAAAATAGCGTCACTTTAGTTTATGCTTTTCTGAGACAATAAAAAGAAGAGAATTTGGTTATGAATTAGTAATTTTTTTTTTATTTTATTTTTTAATGGAGAATGAGTTGGCATGGGAGATGTATTACTGCTGGAGTCCAGGATACTGGAAGTCCTCTTAGGTTCCTGACTTTTGTCTTCAGGGAGTACGACATTCCTAAAAGCTTTCTTGCCACAAAACTGGATAAATAATACTTTTCATTATAAATTTCTGGAGTGGAAAGGGAGTCTTCCTGAGTTGAAGGCATGCTTTTTAATCTTTTGTTTTTAGTTCAATTATTTCAAGTATCTTCACTGTACGTGTCTGCAGCTGTCTGACATGCAGCCCTGGTGCATATTTTATAAAGTGTAAACTGAAAAGACTGCTCTCTAAACCCCACTGTGCAGATCAATGACTATATTTATTTTTCCCATACAGTTTCTCTGCTGGCTTTTAAATCTTTTTATGTACTTTAACCCTGTGTGTGTCATAATCTTATAAAAGATGCTCCTTGGAGATAAAAAATATTAGAAATGGTAATAAAGCTCTGGCTTCCTGAATGTAAGGAGGGGAATATTTTAGGGGAAGACTTCCTGGCAGGGAAAGAAGAGGTGTTAAATGAAAAACCCTGGAATTTCATACTTGGTCACCCAAAACAAGTGATCTGGCTCATTTCAGTAAGATCTCTTGGGTACAAACTCTTCTGAAATACAAAGCCTGACTGTGTGCCTGCGGTGGGAGGAGGGGTGAAGGTTTTAATGCTTGAATATCAACCTGGAAGGCTAATCTTAGTCTCCTGTTCCTTAATTCTAGTTGTGTTCTTCTGTGTTTGTTTATTTTCAGATCATTGTTTAGTAATTTAAGTAAAGCGCTTTCTGGCTTCCCATCTGGATGGAATACATTCTTGTGTACCAAAGTAGGTCATGAGTTAGACTTGTGTGGAGTAGGGAGGGTTTATGTATACAGAAGTGCCTGTTGCTGTGGCTTAATTCATTACCTGTCACTAGCAAAGCTGTGGCAACTGATTCAGCTTTGTCATTGGCATGAGCTAAGTGTATCAACTTAGACTACCACCAAGGCGTAACTGGGGTGGTGGATAAAATGCCTCTCTCCTTCAGTAGTGGCAGGCCAGCATGTGGTGTGCACATGATCATTTGCAATGGGTTACCTGACTGGTACCTTACTAAGCTGTAGTGACTTGATTGCTTTTAGCCTTGTGTGACTCCTATGCAGGTACAGGTCTCAATAGGGTTTCATTTGTAGCTAGTTACAGTTACCGTATGGCTTAGTTCAGAGGAACTGTGATAATTGTCAATGATTCCTTGAACTTCTGAAAGGCTATACTCAAAACTGGCTAGATGGCAGCTTGAAAGTAAAGTATCTTTGTCAGGTCAGAAATGTGAACGCATTTTTGTTAAGAAGTATGTATGCTTCAGCAGATTTTGGCTTTGTAATTATTTGAAGCTTTCCTATTCACTCATGCCTGCTTTTATAAATCCCATTTTTTCAAAAAACCCAACACAATGGTGTAGTAATTTCAGTTAATTTTTTATGAAATATAAGTAGTTATCTCTTACATTGTTCTGGACCCTCATCATTTACGTTAAAAAAACCCAAACAGTTATGCAAGTGTTGGATTGTTCACTTTAGAGAAATTAAACTCTGCAGTCGCTTCTTTAGGAGTCTTCAGCTAATTCTACCTCAACATAATCCAGGCTCTGTCTCGCTGTAGCTTTGTGGCTCTATCTTGCGTTCTGTGAAAGCTTGCTTTCATGATGGCTAATGATGTACTATCTGTTTCCTGCTCCCAGGAGATTTACTGAGCTAAAACACTATAGCGATGAACTGCAGTCTGTCATATCACACCTTCTGCGAGTCAGAGCTGTAAGTATTTCCCATGTGTGTCGTGACAAATAGTATAATTTATTTATAAGGCAGTATTTCTTGTTTAGTCAAGAGAACTGGTATATGTGCTCTAGAATAAGGGCAGTTTGGCCAGCGAGGGTCTGGCTCTGGAGCATGGGGCAGGAGATGGCAAGGAGGGAGGCACTGACTTGGTACAGATTTACAGGGGGAAGAGTTCCAAATGTGGTGGTTGAGTTTGACAGTCATTGGAGGAACAAACACATGCATGTTGCTAATCTGCCCTCTCCCCTAATGGTCACATATCAGAGGGAGGTGTTTTAAAGAGGATCGAGATGTCTGCTTCTCTCCGCTCAGCAGACAAGTTGCTTTTGCGGGTTGTCTGGGCTGGGAAGGGTCCCAAAACACAGTTTTCTGGTCAGACATATAATACCTTGTTTTCCAGAGCTTGTAGTATAAATTGTGTATGCTTCCCAGCACACTTTTTCTTTTTTTTGGCTTGTTCTTCGATCTGTAATGAATAGTGTTCTTTCTAATGATGGGAATGATTGTCTCATGCATCAAGATACTCTATGGCTTGAGGATGGAAGATTTGTTTATTTTTTTTCTTAAGTCACAAAAAGAAAATAGGAAGTTAGTTTCAAAAATGAGGAGCATGATACTGCTGTATGTTCAGCAGAGATTTAATTTTTGATGGAAACTGTGCAGCAGAGAGGATGGTAATTGATCGCCCTGTTGAGCTGAGGTTCTTGAGAGGATTAATCACTGGTATTCTACTGACAGTGCCTTTTTCTCAGGGCTGTATGCACATGAGATCTGTTAGGCAATTTGCTTGTGTTTCCTTTTTACTGCTTTGACAGACCAATAACAGCAACTCTTACCAAACTTCAATCTCAGTCATTGGTACATCACAATTAACAAGGGCATTATCTGGATTACAAGTCACACTTCAGAGTGTACATGTGGTCTTTTATTCAGAGGTCATCACCAGCATTGTAGTGCTGGATGCAGCAGATACTGACTCTCCAAACAGTTGAGATGACATATCTAGCTTGAGTAGTAAGTTCTGCAATGGATAGTTCATTTCCTTCCCTTTATGTTAAATAAGCAAGTGTGTATATAAACTTGCCATTATTTGGCTAAAGGAAGCTATGCCTTACACCTGGTTACCAAAAACTAAAGGTAACTTGATTATTTGTGGTCTCTATAGGCACATCCTATACGTGAGCTCTTCCAAAGAAATACTTGAAATGTTACTTTTCAATATAGCTTTGACTGTGACTTCAGTCTTCAAAGACTTAATGCTGTTGATTTTTCCTTTGGTAGCGGCTCAGATTAGATTTAGGCCAAATCCTGTTTACCTGTATAAAAACATTAAGGCTTTATCTTGAAGTTTGTATGAGTTTTCACAAAGCAGTTGCACTTGATGTTGATGACCAAAAATTGACTCTAAATAATGTTTTAGAGGGTAGCAGACCGGCTGTATGGTGTCTATAAAGTCCATGGCAACTATGGAAGAGTATTCAGGTAAGAGTTCATCCATTTTTTCAAATACGCACGTAGAAGGAGAGATGTGTGTATGGAGAGAAAGCATAGGGAATTTATTGGTTATGTTCTTATGCTTTTGAAAAGAATATCCAGAACATCTAAATATCCACCTTGAAAAACTCCATATTGCAGTTCTAATGAAATTTCTGTGTTGGATATAGCAATGGATCTGCTATATCTGGATCTGCTAAGCTTAGTCTCAAGTGGAAGACTCTGGCTTTTTGTTTTGTGTTCTGCATCTTTGGGGCTTTTGTTTTTGCGCTAGCATTCTGTTTCTTCAGAAAGTAACTTACTCCCTGTTTTCATGCAGTTGTCTCTGAAAAGCTTCTAGGTCCTTTTAAGGGTTAAAAATCAACAACTATATCTATCCAATTTTAGTACCTTTAAGTGAATTTACCAATCCTTCTTTGATTTATGTGAGTGAATTGCATGCTCAAGTTTTCCATCTCACTGGAGAATTAAAGAATCTAAACTTCTGGTTAAGGGAAACCTCCTGCTTCTACACACTGTTCAAGTGCTAAATTTAATTCTCTGGGTTAATGGATTGCAGATGTCTTTCTCATTGGGGGTTTTAAAGTGAAATTAGGTGTAGTTCTGTAATAACACAAAGACAAACAAATGTCAACATCAGCAGAGTGGAATGTTTATGGAAAAGTGAGGGACAGAATAGATACATTAGACATAAATTATGTGAAATATAAGGGGACCCCCTCATTTTTTCTTGTAAAAAGAGTTGTGGATGTAGCTATTGTAACTAAGAAATCTCATAAGGTTTCACAAAGCTAAGAATACAATTAAAATTGCAGTGTACATACTTGGATGTCCAGAACAAGTCTCTTGCTATCTTTATTGTAGCTCTGTTTCCTTCTTTATCTAAATGATCTCCCTAATGTGAATAGGTAGTTGCAGTAATGAGGTGGTTGTAAGTTGATATTTTTTTAATGAATAGAACTAAACAGCAGGCTATTATGAAAACAGAAAACAACATAGAGCAAACAGTTTCAGCAGCAGTAAAATGCTTGCAAATGTCAAGTCCCACCTTCTGGTTTTTGGAATGAGAGGCTTCTATCTGATGTGTTGTGAGTCTGGAAAGCTTAGTTTCTTCTTCATGAGCACGTTAGACCAAACTTTAGAAAGTTCCCCTTCTCCCCACCCCCCCATCCCCTCCCCTTTAAGTTCTACGTTGTGTGGTTTTTGTTGTTGTTGTTTTTTTTTTTTTTTAATGGAATTTTAGCTATTTAAACAAGACTGTTTAAAACCAATCCCAAACTAAGTGTATTTGTGAGGATGAGTTTAAGTGGCAGGGGCAATTATTTAAGAGTGCCGTAAATAGCCTTGCCACGTTGTCAGTGTTGCTGCTTAGAGGAAGAAAACAGTTTGGCCAAGTCTAACTTCGAGGCAGTTTCTATTCAGGTGTCACCTGGAAAGAAACTATATACAGGATGCAGCTTATTAGCTTCCCTTACCCTTCATGTGTGATGTTGTTTCTCGTTTGTTTTTCCTACAGTGAGTGGAGTGCAATAGAAAAGGAGATGGGGGATGGGTTGCAGAGTGCTGGCCACCACATGGATGTGTAAGTACTGACTGAATATCTGATAGTTTGATGTAAGCCAGATGTAGAACTCTCCCTCTTTCCTCTCTTTTCCCTCAACCCCAAAGTACATGCGAGTAGAGTACCAAGAAAGTTGGGGGTGCGTTGTTTTTAGGTATACAACATTTCTGTGACTTGGATGCAGGTACAATTTTAGCATCCATGTACTGTATTAAGTAGCTCAAAAGGTCTCAGGAGAACCAGAGGGGTTTCTTTTTTTATTATTATTTTGAAATTGTAGAAGTGTTTGGAATTATTCCAGTTTTTCTTTTAAGCTACTATGCCAGAAACTGGTGGAATACAACTTTAATGTACTGCAGGCCTGATGAGATCCGTTTGGTTTTGATAGCAGCATTTTGTACCATGCAGTAGATGGTACCCAGATTTGGACTTAATTACAGAAAGTTAAGAAATTTAATTAATCGGGACCAAAACTCTAATGGATTCTTGAAACAAATACTGACTGGATGTAATAAAGTAGAGATTCCTCCCTCTTTGCATCTTTAGAGTCAGTTGGCAGAGTATACAAAACACAGCCTTCAAAATAAGAGTCTAGCACTTCAGAGTGCTCACAAAAGTGGTATTCTAGGCTTGTGATTTCTGCTTTTCAGGTGGTCATATGTAGTAACAGAAACAGTATAATTTCTCATTGCTCTGATTCTTCTTCTGTAATTGTACAGTACAGATGAGTAACAACTCCAGCAAGAGGTGGAAGCTGTTTGACACTTCTTCATACAATATTTTTACTGATAAAGTGGAAATTACCAGTTTTCGTTTACAGTGCAGATTTGCATATGTGCTACTGCCTGATTGTAATTGGTGTTATGCCCTGTCAAGTGGAAGGGTTTGAAGAGCCATGCCACACTCTGCCCTTGGCTTTTTCAGAATACTTCTGGTTTTATGAGATCTTTAAGAATTTGAACCCCTCTGAATAATCTATTCACACTTCCGTGTTTTGGCTGGCATGGTGGCTTGCACCCAAAAAAAGCTATAATATTTTTTAGGCAGAGAGCTCCGGTAAGAATAAAGAAATGGAGAATGCATTCTGCTTTCAGAAGAAAATAATTGAAGTAGAGGTGGAATACAATGTTAAGCAGCTACTACAGTATGCAGAAATTGAAGAGATTATGAAAACGTGGTATAATATAGAGGAGTGAAGGAGGCACATGTAGGTTTTCTGTGGTTCAGATACACCACACTAAGATGTCAAACACCTGGAAATGTGTAACCAACTAAAAGAAGTGGGTCTCACTTCTCAGTCAGCAGGCATGAACCCTCTCCACACATCTGAGATGTTTAATGTTTCTGCCTGTGACACAGTTAGGCTTAAAGATCCAGAGTAATGTCAGCGAGTTTCTGGGTAACTTTAATCACTGCATGAAGTCTGAGGTAGCTTTCATTGTCTGTCACTTCTTCTGCTCTGGCACTCTCGTGCAACAATAATCTCTTAGTGACAATAAAGCAAGATGCAGCAGCTGTGAGAGTCAGGAACTCAATTCAGTGACCCATGTGGTCTCCTACCAGTAAGGATCATATCTGTGATCTCTTGAAAGAATAACTTACCAGTCCAATCACCATTCCCATAACATTAGACAGGATTTTATTGCAGAAGAAAGCTACTTCAGGAAGGTTGCCTAATATAGATGTTAAACTTCAAGGGTAACTTAATTATTCTCTGTCTACCCCATGTGCTGTAGTCTTTACTAGACGCTTATTTAAACTTTTGAGATGTTATTGTTTAGTATGATCTAAAACTGCTTAATATTTGGAGAAGACATCCCAAAGCACCTCTGGGTCTGTGTTGTATAACAGGATGAAGCTTGCTAAAGTGATAGAAAACAACAGAGTATGCTGAGAAAGCTCAAGCGAATGGCTGTAATTCTATGATTTAAAAGATGAAAGAAAAAAATGCCAGACCTTTGACTTCTGTCCTTCATGCTATTAATGAGTGATCCTTTATCTCTGTATCAACTAGACTGTCATTACAGGTGGAAAGTGTCTAAGCTGAAACAGGAGTTTAGTTGATGATTCCCATGAAATGTGGGAATATATTAGGTACCTTTACTGCAGTGTTTCTCCTTAAGATTTTTCCTTGTCTGCCTACCTGCATAGGACAAACCAGTATTTAAACTTCAGCGTAGGCAGTCAGAAATATAGCTTGTCTTACTACTTTTTTTTTTTCAAATCAAACTTAAGTGTCATTATGAAAACCCTGTCTATGTAAGGTGGGTTTTTGTTTTGTGGGGTTTTTTTTTGTTTTTTTGAGAGGTGTTCTGCTGCAGATGAGCTCTAGCACTGCTCTAAACTTAGAACTTACTTGAAACTGGAATGTGGTCCATCTGCTGCCCTGAGAAATCTAACCACTATACTAAAATTAATGCACTTCAGAACTTAAAAATAGAGAGGGTAAGCCACTTATGACCTGTGTGGCTGCAGGATTTTTTCAGAACAAGTATAGTTTTCAACAGTTTAGACTTCTTCCTTACTTTGATTCATAATGTGAATTCTTGTTCTGCCTGTTCTTTTATCCCTTCTGCTTAAACTGATCAGCTGTTGCTGGTCACTTCATATGTTATGCTTATTTATCAACAATAGCCTTAGTAGGGCTTTTTCTGGGTGTGCCATGTCTTTGATTTCGCAGAGCATCAAAACAACTCATCTTGCTTACAAACTTACAGAATTCATACTTGAGTGGATGGACGTGTCTACAGCTTTTCCTCAGGCTCCACATTCTTCCAGTTATTCAGCAAGTAGCCGCTCCGTCTTTGAAGAGCCTTAGTTTGCTTGCCCTAGGGAGCAGCCCTGAGGATGATGATACTCCTTCTGAAAGTTATCTCCCTTATATTCCCAGGGGTCTAAGTGATATTGTTATTTCTTTTAGAGCTTGCAGGAGGGATTTCTTCTCCTTTCCCAAGTCACATTACCAGTTCCCTTTCAGATTGATACTCTGCCTCTTCTTCCATAGAGCCAGTTACTGGAGAGACACAGGAGGGAAAGGAAAAACTCAGACTTCGTGAAAACTTTAAAGCCAAGAGGTGCTGTAATTAACATTTGGGTTGCATTGTGCAGGTCACTAGACAAGCATGGACGTATACTCACTTTAGAGAGCGTGCGGCTGTGCCACGTGCTTGAGAATCCAGACTGAGTTGGCAGAATAGATTTGTGAGCATTTCTGATGGGATCTCATTCATTCTGGTTATCTCCAGTGGCACAGGATGGCTAAAATGGCATCCTATTTCTGTCACTGTGCCAAGTAAGATGTGCAGTTACCTCTTTGCTCTAGGCCTGTCCTTCCAAGTGTGTCCAAGCACAGCATCAGAACCTATTAAATACTGTCCAATAAGCAATATAAACTAGAAAAAGTGCTTTTTTTTGCCATTTTTAGGAGATATCTGCCTAAATGACAAAACTCTTACTGAACGCAAGAGCTGCGGACTTGGTCCAAGTCCTTGTACTTCAAATTTCTTCCTCAAAGGCAGCTTTAAACTTGTTGTTGCTCTGAATTGATATGCCTGACTTACAGAGTGGACAAAGCAACGTGCTTTCAAGGAGCTGAAGGACTTAATGTCATGGTGTTCAGAGCAGCACTGTGAGTTCTGTTGTACTCAGGCTGAATAACGAACAATGAAAGCAGCCTTTTAAATACTGCCTCTTTGCTTTTCAGAAGGTATGATGTTCACATTCCTATGCCTTAATGCTTTAAGCCTCGCAGGATTTCTTCTGCGCCATGTCTTTTTTGTCTTGGTGCTGCCTATTGACAGTCTACTGAAGAAAAGGAATAATTTTTTTCCCTCTCCTGTAATAAAAACTGCCTCATTTTCAGCAGGAACTTATGATAGATTTTATACTTGTCAAAAGGTTAATTGTAGTAACAACCAAAGAAACAGGCATGCAGGAGCGTTTGTATTAGCCGATTCAGAGTTTAATTAAAAACAAAGGAAAAATCCCTTTTGGAAGTGCCTTTCACTGTTTTACTTTGTGAATGGTGTTTCTGTGAAACAAGTGTCCTCCCTTGTTACTGTATGTGTAGTCCTTAAAGGTTAAGTTAAGGAACTTTATATTTAACCATGGCTGTTTTTCACCAGATATGCAGCTTCTATTGATGACATACTGGAAGAAGAGGAACATTATGCAGATCAGCTGAAAGAGTATCTCTTCTATGCAGAAGCACTACGGTATGTACAGAAGTGTATAGCTCAAATGGAAGCTGTAGTCCTTTCCTCTTAACATTGTGTTGATGTTGAATTTAGTTTGGTATCCTCTTCTCTTCCATAAGAAGTGGAAGTTTCAATGTTGTGGAATCTCCGTGTTCTCACCTCTTTGCTTACTCATATTTGATTGCCATGTGGGTAATAAAAATTAGAACCGAGCTGATCAATAGTGAAATGACAGAAATGTTAAACTTGGTATACTGTGGAAGGTAATGCTGTTTATTCCTCTGGTTACACAGTTTCCTTGGCTTCTGGTATAATAGTGCCCAATGTGCTGAAAGCTTCAGCTTTCAGATGAGATAGGTCAAACAGAGCTGCTACAGCCATTACAAATTCCAGCAAGTTTCAAAGTGCCCTATGTAACTTTAATCTGCTGTACAGTGTTGTGCATCTAAATACTGGGGGTTTTTTTGTGTGTGTTTTTTTTTTTTTTTACATTAGCCTTGATAGGGCAGTCTTCCCTTACAAGCATGGATACAAAATCAAAGTACTTTATGCTATAAGATTGTGCCTAAAGCTATTGTGCTCTCTGTGGGCTGGCTCTGAACCTTGTGGAGAGGTTCGGTAGTGCTGTAGAGAATCAGGCTGGCGAGTGTGACGGCTGCTGTGTGAGAACCCAGAGCACTAGTAGCCTCTCCTGGGAGACGAATGTGCATCCGGCAGTGGAGTACGGATGTAGCATCAGCCCACACAGGACTGGGACTTACTGCAGGTGGCCGGAGGAAACTCTCCCCTTTTCCAGATGAAAGGCGCTATATGGATCTAGGAGCACAGTTTCTTGTTTCATTGTTTAAAAAATAAAATGTGAAAAACTTTGATGCCTTGCTGCTGTGACAAGTACCATCTCCAGGTACCTTCTGTTGTAGTTGTGATTTTAAATAAAACTATTTTACAGTGGTGTCCTTAAGTAGGTGGTAGGGCTTGTATTGCTGAGAGTGTCTCGGAATGAGTGTAAAAAGAGGAGCAGAAGAGCAGAATGCTGCTTGTAGTAAGAACTTTCTTTATACTTTAATCCAAGCTGGCTTAACTACAACACTTGCAGAGTTATGCTTTCTGTGATAAGGCTGTTGAATTCAAGCTCGATAAATAACTGAATGTGCTACCTGTCAAAAAATAGGGTGATGCCGTTTGTAAAGTTTAAATGGAGGGAAACGTAGCAAAACAAAATATTATGTGACGGATCTTTCATTATTTACTTTTCAGGGCAGTTTGTAGGAAACACGAACTAATGCAATATGACTTGGAAATGGCTGCACAGGACCTAACATCTAAGAAACAGCAGTGTGAGGAGCTGGCAACAGGAGTGAGTCTTTCCACTTTCTTCTCCAAGATGCCTTTTTTTATTATTTTTTGAGCCAAGTTACTTAGGATGACATTTAAATGGCACTAACATGCTGGCCGCCACTTAGGAGAAGCGGTATCGTATGAGCTGTAGGCATCTGAGGTTTAAAGTAACTTGGTTCTTGGTGATATAAGCTGTTTGTACCAAACTGCCTTTATTGAATACTGAGCAAGTAAAGGGTTGCAGAAATATGACCTGAGCAGAATAACACGAACAACTTCATACTAGAGATCAAAATTCTGAAAGGCCTTTTGAAAGGTGGCTATTGCTGATATGTGTCTAGTCCCTTTTAGATGGAAGATAATGTTACGTAAAACATTATCTTAAAGTGGTAATTTCAAAAAAAGTGTTTAGAATTCCTAATATTCCTGTTGGATCTGTTGATGCTCTATACGCAACTACTTTATGGATTTTCTTTCTCATACGGAACACAAGACTTGGGTTCTTTCCTACTTCAGTAAGAAAAGGTTACCCATGTCAGTGGAATGACTCACTTATTGTCCAGTCCACAGACCAGCCTTAAGAGTCTGAACATGAAATTACTTCCTGCCCACTTTGCTCAGTCTAACGTGAGCCACCATACCTTCTATAGCTACTTACCAATGGGACATTCATAAAATGGAAGTTAAAGCCAAAAATCAGCTGAATAATAAGCCCAAATGCTGGTAAAAATCACATAATGACTTGTGGCTCTGCTCAAGAATCCCAAACCTAGAATATCTTTGTTTTTTGTAGACTGTGAGAACGTTCTCTCTGAAAGGGATGACCAGCAAGCTCTTCGGGCAGGAAACCCCTGAGCAGAGGGAAGCCAAGATAAAGGTTCTAGAAGAGCAGATACAGGAAGGAGAAGAACAACTTAAGTCTAAAAATCTGGAGGGCAGGTAAATGGGCTTGACTTTTTTCAAAGGAAACACAGGGCTTGTCTTAGCAAAAGTCCTTGACTGGATGCTCTTGAAGGTGTTTGCATTTTATAAGTGTTTTTAATATATTCTTGGTGTTTATGAGCTGTCTATAAAAGCTCCTGTCAGCTGCAAGTTGTGAAATAAAGTGCAGTACATGCAGTTAGCTTCTGGTCTGAGTGTATGGCTTATGTAAAACCTGATGACTTTCCCAGTTACTGAGCCCACTCTAATGGCTGACTTGCATGCTTTTATGTTCAGCTAGTAATATGTTTAGCAGGTGGGCTTGTAGGTCTGCAGCTGAATAGACTAAGACTCAAAAGCTGATTTGCTTCAAATATAGTATTTAGTTTGGTTTTCGTGTATGGGTCCTGAGCTCATATTGTGCAACTTCTTATATGGGAGACAACTGACTCCTGTTTGAAATAGATTAGCAGTTCTGGTGAGTTGTGTTTGCGTAACTGCTTCTCGGTGCTCTAATGAAATTTTCTTCAGGAATGCAAACATGAAAAATAGGAACTAACATTCCTAAAGGAATGTGATTGTGTCAGAACACGTTCATCATATAACACAAGGGGTAAACGTGGTATCTCCTGATATGTTAGGATTAGAGCTGGAAAGATAAGACTAGTTCATGAATAGTTCAAAACAACAAGACGCTTAGCAAATGCAATTTCTTAATCATTTTGACAGAAGTACTGGAGATCTGCTTTTTTAGCTCTGGAAGGAATTTTCAAGTGAATACTTGCCTTGTATGTATAGTCCAGCACAAATGAAAGCTATGAATTACAGAAGTCTACCTCCATTTTAGTTAACACAACCTGAAGACACATCACCAAACGAACAAAATTAATTCCCGATGTGAATTGTCCAAGTCAAACTTGCATTGTAGATGTTTGTTGTACTTGAGTGTCTCAAATCCTGATGACAAGTGAGTTTTCACATTGGAAAGACCAAGATTCTGACTTGACAATTGACAAAGAATGTGCAATGTTGTGTGCTGAATGTTAGCATAAAGATACTTAGTTACCCCAACAGAATCTAAGGAGAAAAGTATATTCTGAATTATGCTGGTTCTATGGCAGTGGTGCTTACTGGGAAAAAATATCCCAAAACAAACAACCCAACACATCCTGTGACACTGATCTTCTAGATTAAAAACCTTAAGAAGAAGATGGAGAATTAGGTAGTAGTGCCAATTATAAAATGAGGACACTGGGATGCATAACAACTGCAGAACTCGGTTTACTGACTGAAAGATGGAGTGCTTTGTCATACATAGCTTCTCTGCTGAGGGTTCAGAGGAAGGAAGATCAGCTGAGGATGGAACGTGTAAAACACTTACTAACAGAAATACTGCTTTTAATTTCAGAGACTTTGTGAAAAGTGCCTGGGCTGACATTGAACGGTTTAAAGAACAAAAGAATCACGACTTGAAGGAGGCGCTTATAAGCTATGCTGTTATGCAGATCAGCATGTGCAAAAAGGTACATCTGTGAAAGGCCAGGCTAGTGTGTATATCATATCAGCAGGGGATCAGATGCAACCTTTCAGTAACTAGGAACGTTGCAGTCACAGAAGGTTGGAAGTCACTAGCGTAAAACCTCCCACGTATTCTGTCCCACTCTGTCACATGTTAATGTTGATATATAATAGGCAGTGTGGTCCAGTTCCAGTGTGGTCTCTGCCTCATTCTTGTGTGAAGTTCTGTGGGACTTTTTTGTAGACTCTTCTGTGGAAGAAAGTCTGTTGATGAGGTTTGCAAACAAAGTATACTTCCACCTATTGATTTTTAACTTTTTTTTAAAGGGAATTCAAGTTTGGACGAATGCAAAGGAATGCTTCAGCAAGATGTGATTATCTGGAAATGAATTCCTCCTCCAAGTGCCAGAGAATGGAAGCACAAACGTGTAACACCAATGCTAAGTTGCTACATGACTTACATATAAATCATGAAATAAATGAGTTGAGTGAATAGTTTTTCTTTCTGCTGATTGTAATTGTTAATAAAGGACAAAAAGGACATCTTACTAAATGTTTTGCCCTGACTGCCACTTCTGTGGCGTGTTTTATATGTGGTAGCAAATAATTCAGGGGTAAAAGAGTTACTGAAAACTACAGCTTTGTATTGGGGCAAAGGTATAGGGAAAATTATCCCAGAAAGTATGAACTGAACTGTTCTGAGACTTGTGAAACACCATGCTCTGTAATGTGTAGATCACTTCCAGATGCCCTTCTTTTCAGCCCTTGCTGTTTAGAATTTGTAATGCTCAAGGGTGCTTTGGTTTTATAATGGGGGACACAGTTGTGTTCTTGAGGTTTACACCATAAGAGGACAAAAAATGAAATATTGTAATGCCTAGGGTTCATATTTAAATGCCTTTGCATGTCCATAGGGAAATGTGCTTTTCCAGAGTTCAGGTTAAGCAGTCTCAAGCTCCTGAGATGTTTGAAACTCTCTACAGTAGAGGTGTGCAATGGTTTGATCCAATATTCTGCATTTACTGGTTCCCACTTAAGTTTTGATATGGGCATTGATTTCTTATCAAAATTCTTCCTGCAAGTAAAGGAGACTGGTGATCCAGCTGAGCAGCAAAACCAAAGTCAAAGATGGTAAGAAGCAGATGCAACTTCTGTTTGGTTGTCTGGAACCTGTTTACGCTAGACGTGAATCTGGCCTGTGGTACCTCTTCTTGTAACTGAAACGGTTTGCTTCTTAAAAGAATAGTTCTTAATGAGGATGGTGAAACAAAAAACCTCGTGCCACTTCTGTAGTACCTGAGAGCAGTGATGTGCAGAATCCACAATGAACCGAGGTGTCTCTTTGGCTCTTGTAATGACGTTTCAGTGTATGTATGTGTCTGTTTCAGTGTGTGTGTATATATATATGTGTGTGTATATATATACACCAGTATAACATGATTTGCAGTTACAGGTACTTGCATTAAATGTTTCCAATTACGAAAAACACCACTGTCTAATATTGGGATTTTTCTACATACTTAAAGTTCCTGAAGTCTTGTGGAATTTGTCAGACTTGATTGCTAGTACTAAAGGAAGCTTTGTAATATTCTGTTGAAAAGTGTATTTAATTATTCTGGATTATAACACTAATCAGATTTTGGGTTGGGTTTTGGGTTTTTTTTGAGAGAGATACTCCAGGAAGTCCTTAAAAGTTCTTTTGATAATTTATCAATAACATAGTTACGGATATGTCCCATGTTACTTTTGTCTTCGCAGCATTTCTGTTCTGTAAAACCATTGTAAAGAATTTGTAGGCCTGGTGTACACTACAGCTTAAAACTCTGAAGTAAAACGCTGGTCGCTCTGATAACCTATGTTGGCTTTTACAAAGCTTATGACAGTGACACTCCTGGCTGAGAGATGATGTTGGGCAGAAAGAGGTCTCTCCATATAACATTTATAAGGAGAAGTGTTGTTCTGTTCAGAGGTTGCGGTATCCAATTCTGATACAGGTTGAAGGACTCTTACATTCCAAACCAAGAAGTTGCACACTTGATGTATTCAGTAAACCTTCTAAAGGAGTGGTGCCTTAATACAATACCGTGAGGCGCTCAGAGTAGGTATTTTTCATGCACTTTGATTTTTGGTAGATCTTTCTGGTGCCTCTTTCAGCATTTCACTTGCTGTACAGCTTATTAAATGTATTAGTATGCCTTTTTTTCCTTGCTAGTTGTACTAAATTTAAGAAGGGAACAAATCAGTTCTTGTAAGTTTTGTGCCATATAAGCTAAATAAAATTGCTCTTTGATATTTTTGTTACGTTGTTTTCTGTAAAAAATACTGTCTTCCCAATTCTGACAACTGCCGTTCAGTTTCTTGAAACTGGTTCTTCTCCATCTTGGCTCTCAAATGGCCTCTAAACTTGGGTTTAAAATTTAAGTAGTAAATTGTCCACAGCTAGCTTATTTGCCTTTTAGGTGAAGAACGTAGTCTTAAGGCTGCTTGTTAGAAGCCAGCTTTGATCCCTGCTTTGTTTTTGCCCAAACACAACTAGCTATCTGAATTTCAAACATGTCTTCATCTAGGTAAGAGGTGGATGCATTTGAAAAGGGTTTGCGTTGTTTGACAGACATTGGGTGAAAGCTGGGGTAAGGATAATCTGCAATAACTTTTTCTTTTACTTTTGTTTGCAGAAAAGTATTGCATGCGGTCTGTGTACTTGTGGATCTTAGCAAACAGTGAAGGCTTCTCCCTCTCTTTTAGTTTTTTAACTTTTTAAGGGGAAATCATCTAGTTAACGGCTGTTTCCATGTGGTTAATAGAATCCACATGACAAATGCATACTTGTGAAGCATGCATTTTTCCAGTTACAGTGCAGATTTAACTTCTGTAACTCAATCCACTTTGCCTCAACGAGCTTCCTTCAATTATCCAGTAAACACCAAAAACTGGTGGAAGGCCTTGAGAATAATAGCAGGTAGGTAGACCATTTGAGCTGAATCTTGACAAAATGCTTGTATATGAAAGAGTTTACATGGATCATCTGAGTTGCTGGTGGAACTGTCACTTCTGTCCCAGGCAGCTTTGCTGGGTGGATTATGGCTGCTTATGCTATCCCTGACCTTCCCCACTACCAGCAGGACCTTGACTCGTCAGTACATTTTAGTTGCTACTGTTGTCTGCTCCTGAAACGTAGCTAGGGTAAGGGAGCCAGCTGAAATGGAAAGATAAAGTATTTTTATGAACTCTTTGTTTTTATTTTTTTTAAATGTTTTATTATTTCAGTATCTGGCATGTCAGCCAAAGCAGAGTTAACCTAGCAGCTGTGTGCAGGGACTACCTTGGCAAGCGCAGAGCAGATCTTGGAGCTCAGCTCCACACCGAGGAGCTCTCCCCGTGCAGGTGGGCCAGAGGAAAGTGGCGACTGTGGCCAAACACAGGGCAGAGCCCGGGGAGCAAGGCTGAGGTCCCAGAGTGGCTGGCTGGGCTGTGTGCACCGCATCCTAGGAGAGACGTTATGTTCCTGTAGGACTCTCCCTACCACCGGAATTCTTTTGTGCACTTTGGTTGAAGAAATGAGAAACGCTTTCTAATGTCCTCTAAAGGATTACAGGGAAGGAGATTGTCTTAATTCCCCACACTTGCCATGCAATGGCAAGGCAGGGCTCTAATTCATGTTTCCTGGTGTCCGCCTGTTGGGTGCATCCCTGGTGCCAGTGTCTTGTATTTGCTCCTAGAACTCTGGGGGTGGCGTGATCTGTGTAATGAAAATCCCCGTAGAAATAGTGCAAACAAAGGAAGCAGAGCTGGAGTTTCTCAGGGCAGGGGTATCTCGCAAAGGATGCGCACTCCTGATCCAGCTCCTGTAGAGACCTTGGCGCTGCGGGAGAGTAACTTGCGTGAGCTGCTTCCCTCTAGTGGGTGGCCACCGGGGAGGGTCGGATGCTCACTGTGGTGGTGGTAGCCAGAGAAATGTCTCTAAATGGCAGAGGCTTCAGTGTCCCCCCAGCTGAAACAGGGAGGTTTCACGTGTATCCCCTCTGCAGTGCAGCTGCGGTGAGTGTCTCCTCCTGCCTTGGGCAGCCTGGAGAACCTCGAGTTCCTGCGCAAGCAAAGGGCTGTGACTCTTTGGCTGCTGTTTTCTGATGCTTCTTACTATGATACAGTGGTATCAAAAGGATTTTGCAATTGTGACTTTTGTAGGGTCAAATACAGAGGAGAAACCTTCTTTTTTCTTTTTTTTTTTTTTTTTCCTGCCTTTTAGTTGCTTTTGAATGGCTGGCCTAGAGCTGCCTTCCCAATGTGTATTTTCTTTCCAAAAAATCATTTTGCTTTGACTGGGTGTAGAAGGTATCTGAACCACAGAACAAAGCCAAATTGGAAAGGATCTTGGGTAGATTTGGAGGAAAACATCTCCAGACAGTGAAAGTGCAGAGTATTTGGAAGTAAGGGGAGATGCCACCATGCTGGGAGAGGCAAGGGGGGGTTAAGCTGTATGCACGTGAGGGGAGATAGGGTTTTCAGGAGAGATGAGCAAGAGGGTGAGGAGGTAAGGAGGTGGCAAGAGAAAGCGAACAGGCAGGAGGGAAAGCAGAGATGGGATAGGTGGAGGAACTGGAGAAGAGAACAGATGGAAAGCTTCTGTACCTGTGGGCTGTGCTGTGCAGAAGGGGAAAGCAGTGCTGCG
>VYXH01009896.1:193057-205125 GCA_013397275.1 Burhinus bistriatus | reverse complement strand
TCGGAGTGCACAAAGTAGGAGAGAAGGAGGTGGAAACAGGACATAGTGAAATTTCCAGAGCTGTCAAAGACACAGGTATGTAATACTAATGATAGTATCTAGGAGTGAATTAAACTTGTGGTGACTGTGGTCTTAAAGCAGAGTTCAACACTGATAGCGGTGCAACACTTCTGTGTTCAGAAGGAGAGATTTGATTTTTATTTAAAATTTTGTATCTATTTTTAATATGATCATTTTGCATTTTCCGAATAAATAAAGTAGGAGAAGAAGCTTCAGTCTTCAAAAGCCCAGCATAGACGTTGCAGACACCTTGATCCTACAAGCACCAGCACGGTCAGCTATGTGATCTGGGGGCCTGCTGGTGGATGCAGCTCTAAAGCAGGCTGCCCCGCATACCGCAAACATCCCAATAAATAGCTGCTTCATCTGCGGTAAACGCTTTCTGTTATCTGTATACATCGTGACGTATGATAACACCCATTACATTCTCTTCAGAAAGGAGCTGCAAGTGGCTGCAGAAGATGAAGAGAGGCTTTGTGGCGAGCCTCCCCAGGATGCTAAGGTGGAAAATGATGTAGTGGAAGGGAAAAGGCAGCCCCGACCGCCCTCTTGTGGGTCCCCAGCTCGGGCTCGCAGGGGCCGGAATAAAACTGCAGCAGGACGGAGGCAAATGCCACCTACTCCCCTCCTGCTGCTCAGAGGTGCGAGGGCCATCGCGTTAGCCGTAGCCTAATGGATGCCTAAATACACAAGGGTGGTTATACCGAGACGGATATCCATGCAGGATTTAGGGATGAATTCATGTCTCGCTGTAGGCTGCTATTAATAATACCATGCATTACACTGTGATTTGCAGCTTGTGTGTAGGTTCCTCAGGCACCATTCACACCGGGCAAATGCTGCCGTGACTTGGACTGAAAACACAGGCTTCTGAGCTAGCAGTATTTTTATTTTTTTTTTGTTTAAGAACTGCTTGGAAGCAGTGCTGGTTGCATGGTCCGAAGGAGCTATCTGTGACTGTGTAAGCTGCCCTTCCATCTAAGAGATGGGGAAGTCGCCCTTGCCCAGTGCTGCTTTGTGTTAGCTTTTTCTGAAGCGTGTGCTCTCTGATCCCAGCTTTGAACCTCTCTGGTGACGGAGAGGCCAAATCTCATGATGGTTGTTCCAGGGGCTAAAAGCATAGACTTTATTTCCAGTCTCATTTGTCCGCTTTATCTTCCAAGCGTGGTGTTGGTCGGCTCCTGCCTGCTCACCTCTGACGGCCCTGCAGACACTGGTTGCTCCGGGGGCAGCAGGGGAGAGCCCCAGGCTCCCTCCTTGTGCAGCAGCACGATCCCTCCTGCCCCACGCGGCAGAGCCACGTATCCCTCTCATCCTGCATTTCCCAAACCAGAGCAGTCATTGCAGTAGCCACAGCAGCGTTCCCGCTCCTGTGCAACGTTCCCTGCTCTCCTCTGTGGATCACGTCAGCCCCCGAGGCTGTCATTGCTCGTTTCAAGCCACCTCTGGAGCTCCTGATGTCTTTCAGAGTGGCTCTTCTGCAGCCTGACCATGCTGGGGCTGCACGGAGCTGTGCTGGCTCTGGCACTGAGCTGCTGCTCGTTTGCTTCCATCAGGTGACTCTCGTCACCGCTCTCAGCAGCGCAGCCTCCTCTTCCTCTAGCGGCTCCTTAAATCTTTTCACCTCCATCACCCACGGTCTCCGTAATGCTCGTACTGCCCAGGCTGTCAGTAAAGATGCTAACCAGCACGGACCTAATGCGAGACCCCAGTGGGACCCCACTGCCCCAAAGAGTTCCCACTTCCAGTGAAGTTCTGAAACTTTTGACCGGATTTTAATTTCTTTTAAGGTGCGCTAGGCTGGCTCTCTGTTTTCTTTTTCAGAGCAGGACTGGTCCAACCCGCGTGAGGAAAGCTGCGGTACGGTGGATTGCTGCATTCGTACTATTGCTCTGTCAAGGAAACTTGTCCTGGTTTGAGGTAAAACTGGACCAATTTTGTTCAGTAACTTTACTTTTTAGCTAGGCCTCTTCTAACTGCTGAAATTACCAGCATGTTGTGCAGAAACTGTTCACTCCCAGAGTGATAAGACTCATGTGTATAGTTGATGCCAAGGAATGGTTTGCAGAGAGGCTCCTGCTTATACTTGTTGCTATAACACCCCAGGCCAGCCAACTTTGTTATTTGCCCTGTTGGAGGGTCGGAAGCGGAAAAGCGTAGAGGGGTCACACCTGCGGGGAGGAGCGGACAGGACAGGTGACCCAAAACTGACCGACAGAGTATTCCATCCCATCTGCCTCATGCTCAGTATAAAAGCTGAGGGATCAAAGGGTCAGCTCTTTCTTCAATGGCTGGCGTCTGTCTCTGCGTCTGACTTTGATGCTGATCCTGAATCCAGAACCGGAATCCAGTTCTTGTCCGTCACTAAGTCCAGTCTGGGACTTCCCTAGTGCCTGCTGGTGATGTGATTGTCATCCTGGGAGCTTGATATGGTTTGGTGTATATTTCATTATTTTCTTTTTATTATTTTATTATTAATATTTCATTAAAGTAGTTTAGTTCCTTCTAAACTCACAAGTCTCTTTCTCTCTCTCCCTCCTCTCTTTGAAGAGAGAGGTGGGGGAGAGCATCTGTCGTCCACCTCGATGGCCAGTCTGGCCCCAGCCATGACAAAACTGTAATCTATTAAAACGAGAATCAATTTGACAAGGTCTGTTTCCCATGAACATGTTGATTGGCATGAATTTCTTTTAACTCTGTATCAACTATTATTTTCCCAGGGGTTACTTTCAGACTGACAGGCCTATAATAATCTACTCTCCCTAATTATATATTTTTATAAATAGGCAAAATATTAGGCTTCTTCCACCCTTGTGGAATTTCTGCTGAAATTCAAGACCTGTAGAAAACCAGCATCCGTGGTTCAGAGATGTCTCACATTGAGATTTCTATCAGCTTGCGAAGAAGCTATATGGATCTGCAGATACAGGCATTAATTTATGAAGCTAATGTCTAGCACTGCGCTCTGGGTGTGACTCAGGAGAAATTATCTCCTCGTGATGGAGCTAATGCACAGCTGTGGTTGATGAAGAGTGCACACAGAGTATGATTCAGTTTTAGCATCCTCCTAAACGAAGTGAAAAGAATATCCTTACCTTACATGGTATTACATCGTAACTCTATTGCTGTTGCTGAATTTTGACCAAGTTCTCTGACATCTTAGTACTCGAGTGCTTAATTAACCTTTGAACCATGTAAAGTGTCAGGAATAGTCACTGGCGGAGGGGGTTCATTTGTGGACCAGGAGACCCCATTTGGTCTGGGAAGACAAACTATTAGGGGAGATGAGGAATCCTCCCTTCAAAATCTGAAATCCTTCTCGGTGTTAAATTTTCCCTAAGTACATCTTGTTTCCTTATAGATAATTGATCTTTCCTAATCTCTAACTTCTCTTTATGGCTGGCTGTACCCTTCCTCTCCCTTCCATAATACTTTACCTGTTTCTATTTCTTCTCTAAGCCAGAATAGGGATTTTAACATGTGTTACCTTTTCCAATTTAAGGGCGCTTACTTAAAATATTTGGAAATAATTGCTGGTGATCATTCACTTTCTGTTCAAGCTCCTCCCTGCTGATGTAGTCACTGCTATTTTTAGCTTTAAAATGCTAAATACATAGTGCTTAGCTAGGTCTTTTTCTATTTCCTTCCAACAAATACAATGATTGCGATTACAAGGCAATTTGGTGGTTGCTCGGTTTCATGTTACTTTAAAATTTGAAAACATTTCCCTTTTTTCTCCCATGTTGGTGTCCACTATGGAGCTTCCTGCGCTGGAGTTAAATGAAAGAGATGGTAAGCCAGGGAGCAAGGCCATGTTGCCAGCAAACCTGTGAGCAGCAGGACAGATGGTGGTGGTCCTCAGCAGATGGTCCCGGAGAATTTTTGACTTGGTTCAGGTGAAGTTTCTCCGTCCTCGCTACGCTCCATTACCAGAGTGGGATGGCTTTTGCACTGTGGTACCAGATGTCCCTGGCAAACATGCAGGAATCAGGGAGCCGTGTCTAACGGAGATGCTCCTGGCAGGTCACGAGGC
Source organism: Burhinus bistriatus (assembly GCA_013397275.1). NCBI lineage: Eukaryota > Metazoa > Chordata > Aves > Charadriiformes > Burhinidae > Burhinus > Burhinus bistriatus. The sequence goes on along the minus strand of VYXH01009896.1, from coordinate 201,032 downwards.
AGCAGGTTTGGGGGTGTTTAGGGGTGTTGGCAGGATTTGTCCAGTCTCATGTGAGTGGAGGGTGGTGAGCTGCCGTAGGAGCCTGCCTTTGGGAGTGATAACCTCTACGTTGCAAGATCCCACTTTGAGTAGGTAGATAAGGATGTAGAGGTGAAATTAACTGTTAATAGGAGCAGGGCTGGAGAGAAGCATGGGGAAAGAAACCACAGGGGTCTGCAAGTCCAGCTGGAGGTTTGGGTAAGGTTGGGTTTGGCTAACCCAGGCTCAGCTGGTGGAAGAGTTTGTTTATGAACTTGGCTTCCAGGACTGCCTTTCATGTGAACCTGCTGGAGTTAGGAGATGGCCCTGCTCAGGAGCTCAGTTGGGGTTACCTTTTCCATCTGAGGAGCAACATGTAGGATGCAAGAGCCCTGGCCCTGAGGCACAGAGCTGGGAGTTGGCACCTCAGGTTAGAGCGGTCTGTGGGGTGAGAAGGCATGTTTTGGTGTCCTGGGCAGATTAAGCTGCCTGGGTAGACACAGTTGTTTGTTCAAAAGTGGTTCCTACCGTCTTTGCCAGAGGATGCCCCTTCCCCTCCTCTCTGGGCACCTACCTTCCTGCCTTCCATTGGTGCTAAAGCTTTGGCATGCCAGTCTTTCCACCAGCTGTTGGTGACACTGCTGTGCCAAGTTTGTGCCTGCAAATGTGTCGTAACAGTTGATCTTGTGCGTTACCCGCGCTGTGGCACTGCTGTGCAGGCAACCGGCCCGTCTCCTTCATCGCTTTTGTTCTGAACGTCCTGGCTTAATGATTGCTCCATTTCATCCTCCCTTCATGCTAGTTCAATGCCTTTCAAGTTGTTTAGTCTGCCTGACCCTGCTGCTCAAAAATTGGGGTGGCTTCTACCGATACAGTGGCCATCCACAGTACACAGCCTCCCCTCCCGCTGGAACAGCGCGCCACAAAACTTTCATCTCTCACTTTACAGTGCAACCTCATTGATTAAGGATGGGAAGGGTCTCAAGAAATGCGGCTGAGATACATGCTGCTTCATGTTGTATAGAGTCCTCTAAAGTCCTCACCAATACGCCCAGTCTCTTGTGATGTACGTTGGCATGGATGGTACTGCTTTTTTACAGGGGTGTCCGTAGCCTGGAAGTTTAAGCTTAAGTACATTTTATGTATTGGCTCTAGAGAAGCAGGAACTGTGTGCCTTGAAGGATGTTCTGTTATCCAGAAAGAAGTGGATTTTTGCAGTGATTGAAGAGCTCTCTGCAGGCAGCATGGATTGCCTTTCAGGTTGGGTTGAGTAGCCACGTTCAGTAGTGCTTTTCCTCTCACCGTTTGTCTTTCTGCCCTTTCCTCTTGTGTCTCCAGCCAATGGTGCTTTGTCCTCTTGTCTCGTGTTTAGAAACCACAGAGACTCCTGCTTAGCTTTGATATGAACCACATCCCTTGCAGACACTTTTTTCCCCACCTTTCTTACAGAGTGGGAGGCAAGTCCTCTCCAGCTTGGTTGTCCAAGAATTCTATAACTGCCGAGTCAGCCTTTGCCTTTCAAACCACTAATTTTCTTGTAGCATGGTGACCAGCGTTCACTTCTCACAGAGGACACCTCCTCTGCTGCAGGTTGGAGATGTGGCATGCTGCAGCGGGCAACAGATGCACTTCCTCGACTGGCCTTTAAGAGTGTGTTGTATTCTCAGAAGATGTCCCTGAACAAGGGACATTTCTGGATCCAATGAATGGAAATGCAAACTGTCGCGTGGCTGTATGGAAACACTAAATCCAGTTATTAGATTGCCATAATCTGGGGGAAGAAGGAGGAAAATAAAGCACAAACCGTGAAATTGCCTCCTCTCACTGACTGATCTCACCATTGCTGCTAGTCCCTTGGGTCAACATACGTCAATGATATTTCTTCACCTCCAAGTGTTTGAAGTGGCTAATATTTGGAAGGACAAGCTGCTCTGCAATGTGTAAAGGTACAGTCTGACCCGCGCGTCACAGAACACGGGATCTGGAGTTATTTCTGTGTAGCATCCCTGGGTGCTGGGTGTGAGAGGGAGTCAGTCACGTCCCAAGGTAGGTGTTTAAGGCAGGTTGAAGGAATTGCTCCCTGGAGATCCCTCTCTGTCTGCCTTGACTGCACAGGGAGTTGCAGAGAGATAATTAGATTTCAGATGTAGTCTACCCTAAATAAGGAATAGAAGTTGCAGTGGATTGCTATGGGTTTGCTTTTGAAGATTTTGGCCTCTTTTTTGCTTTAAAAATTAAAAACTGGGAATTTTACAGATCCTTCTTGGATTTGGTCCAGAAATATCAGCTTTGCTGTTGTCTAGGAAAGGGAACCTCTGTCTTAATGATGTTTCTTTCTCTCTCTTTCCCTCAAAAATTAAAAAAAAAATAAAATAATAAAAATTGCAGGTCAGCGTGCCTCTGGCACCTGGGTTTATGTGCTTGATACATGGGCCACTAATCCCTGAGGAAAACCAGACACTGGCTGGAGAGCTGGGTGCTGTTGCCTAGCAGGACGGCCGCAGGCTGGCAGAGAAGGGTTAACTGGCGGTACCTAAACTGGTGTGCGCAGAGCAGCCGCTAATCTGCAGACGCACGTGTTCCAACAGGAAAAATAAATCTTGCCCGTACCTGTGCTCGTTTGCTCCCGCCGGAGCCAAATTGAAGGGCTGCCTGTCAGCCTGGCCCCGGGGCCAGCTCGTGGGCTCCCGCACCGGCAGTGCCGGCCGCGTTTCTCACCTGGCCCCAAGTCAACGTTGCTGCTTGGGTTGGAGGATCTTGTGCAAGCGGAGTGCAGCCGGGGGGGGTGTCAGTGGGTGCGTGTGAAGGCAGCAGGGTAAAGCGACAGCCCCTACGCGGTTTTGCAATGGGATGTCTCTCCACTCACGCATTCCTCGGTGCTCGCTTACCTGCCCCATCGTGTCCGCAGGGCTGTTTCCTAATCGCTGCTCTCCAGCTGTCCTTGCAAACACGGAATTCACAGCCACGTCGTCCTTTGTTTGTCTCCCGGGTGTTTGCAAGCATATTTGTGAATTCTCTCAAATCACAGCATTTTAGTGCAAATGCTTATTGATGCTACCGTCACACCCCCGTGCCGCTCCCACGGTGGGTGAGCCCCCAGCACGGCTTTGGTGACGATGCACACGGCATGGCCAGGGAGCGTGCGAAGCAAACCCGTGCTGCACACCTTGTTCAAACAAGCGCCTTTTGATTCCACAGCTTCAGCAGAGAAATCCAAAACTAGACTAAACAAAGCCAAAAAAAAAAAAAAGGGGAGAAAGATTTAAGGTGTGCTTTTCACAAGGTGAACGGTTGTTTCTGAGTTTCTTCTTTCTTTGGCTTTCTTAGTTTTTCTCTAAAAAGCAGACTACTCGTTATGAATTTTGGAATTGAAATAAATCTGGAGACCTTTGCCTGCTGTGCAGCAGTCGCCGTTACGGGATAAGCATTTGGAAATGGCAGCTGTTCCATTGCAATCGGTGTGGCAGGGAGGGCAGAGGAGGAGAAGCCACCTCTGCCGCTCACCAGCACTCGCAGGGAAGTGATGCTTGCTAGACAGACTGGCTTATGAAAGAAATGCAAAACAACAACAAAAAAAACCCCAAAAAGTCATCTAAAAAAATAAAAGGTCATCTAAAACATAACAAAAGCCATCTAATACACACTCACTGTTGGCCTTGCCTTGCAAACTGATATATTGTCTTTGCTATACTCATGAAAACAGACTCCTTCAGCTCAAGTTTTTTCTACTGGACAGGGTCTTTGAGAGAAACCACTTCCATTTCTGGGCCTGCAGAGTTAAAATGAGAGAAATAACTTCTTTGCTTATAGCTAACTTGTCAGAGGAGAGGCAGATCTTGGCCATCACACTTCCACCCCCATCCAAACTTCCTCAACGTTTGGAGCAGACAGATTTGAGCTTTTCTGTCGTACACGGCTCCAGATGCAAAGCTTTGTTCCAGCTGCTCTAAGAGGTGTTTTGGATCTCCTGCTTGGCTGCAGACCATCTCCAACAGGAACTTCAGGAGCACAGCCTGGACTTGTACCTTCTGTTTAGAAAAAACAAACAAAATACCCCAGGGCAGAGAGCGTGCAGTCAAGGCGCTCCTCTCTCCTGGAGCCCTCTTATATGCTGACTTCTTCCAGCCTGATTGGAGATGCTTTTTCCTTTCCCCTTCTTGCTTGAAGTCAGCAACAACCAGGCCCTGGTTTTCTTTAGTTTTGCAATTTTTTTCCCCTCCAATTATTTGATAATTTATCTCCTTGCTCCTTGTGACGTGCTCTTTGCCTCATCCTTATGATTTCTGCCATTTTTCAGAGCAGCTAAAGCAGCTAAGCTGTGGGTGAGTCCCTGCCATCCTGGGCGTGACCCTGGTGGACTGGATGTGGCCACAAATCCTGAGATTCAGGAGCTCATCTAGCGACAGCCATGTACTCATGAAGCTGCTCTATGCAAATAATTTGTGATGTATTACTAGGTTGGGCTGCCAAGATGCAGGTTAGGGGCAGATGAATCAGGAATTCTTGCAGGAAGACACGGACATGCTAGTTAGCCGCCTCTGTCCTCCACTTTGGGTGTCTACAGCACAAAGTGGGAAAAGGAGAGAGACGGATTCAGTTGCTGGCAGTTCACTTAATGCAACGCTGGAGGGGCTGCTGGAAACGCTGTCCCTGGCTTCTGGGGGTCTCTGTGCTCAGGGCAGATGGGCACGAGTGGTACTGGCTGTGACTGTGCTGCCCATGGAGCTGCACAGCCACGCTGCTCCCACACGCACCCAGGGCTGCATCTGCTCTGCCCATCCCCTGGTCAGGATACCGGCAGCCTCCATGGTCTTTAGATTGTGTCTGGGTATTTTACGGTTGCAAGTCGGTGCCAGTACAAGATAGAGTGGGACTTGTTGACATCCTTGAACGCTATTTTAAGAGGGGGTCAGCTTTGTGTCCCACTGCGCTGCCAACAAAGTTGACTTAAGCAAACTTTGCACTCTTTGGGGACAGTCTTTCTCCACAGGGTAAGGACTGTACCCAAAGGCTGTGGTGGCTGCTCCTTGGACATCTTTCAGTGGGGGGTGTGCTGGAGCGTGCCTCAGGGCCAGAGAGGTGCAAACCTGCTTGTCCCTGCTGGGTGGCTGCAGAAGTTACAGGAGGAGGAAAGGGAAACAGAAAGATGAACTGTCTGGCACCGTGGCTGCCGCAGCCTCCCCACTTCAGGAAATCAGCTGAAGGTAAGTTCCCTCTTCGCACCACGGACCCCTAAACTTGCATTTCATACAGACTTGGTGCCTGGTGCTGTGAATCTGGGGGGAAAAAACCTGCTGTGGGATGCTACTTTAGGTTGTGCAACAAAGCACGCGACTAGCTTGCAGGTAATGAGATGGCAGGTAAGGCTCTTCTGGGCTGAGACTGCCTGTATTTTGCTCTCTGGTGGATTGCCCTGCTCTGCAACTGCTACCGTGCTGCAGATGGCAACTACTCATAACCTCTTCCTCCCAGCACCTTCCAGCAGTTTAACCGGTGCTCTCCAGTAGCAGCTATGGTAATTCCCAGGGTAAGTGTGCGAGTGATGGGAAAACACGCCAGCTGCCATGGCAGCCTCCTTTCCTGTGAGCCTGATCTAGCGCAGCCATGGGTCTGGGGGCTTCTCCTTCCCGCACCCGCCCGTTGCTCTCCCGCTGCTTGCCGTGGCTCTCCGGAGCTGCTGGGGAGCAGGGACTGTCACTGTCCCCAGCCAGGAGAACGCTGTGCCTGCCTGGGGCTGGAGGGCAGCTGCTTGATGGAGGCAAGGCATCTCCAAAAAGGTGCCTGCCAGCTGGCCCCCGCTTCGCTCTCTCTCGGTTCCTCTGCTTTTCTTACTGCCTTTTCTTGTTCCCTGCAAAACCACGCGTGCTTTGCTCCTCTGGGTATAGCTCCTGGCTGCAGCCTCCTCCTCTTCATGCTCAGCTTCAGAAATCCTTTATTTCACAGCACAAAGAAGGTGCTGCAGCCAGTGCGGCCCCGTGTCCCTGGTGCGATGTTTGCCGTACCCTGTCTGTTTGTAGTCTTTGCTAATTGTGAAGCCAAGGAATCTTATAAGGGGTCTAGAATAAAACCCAGCTGCAAGTTAGTGTGCTTAGTGGTGTGACAGCAGGCAGCATCTCATTCCACCTTTCCCAGGTTGGAAGAAGTCCCTAGGGAATAAATCTGGGTTGCTGGCAGCTTCTGGTGGGCTGTGATGTGACCTGAAATGTCCCTGTGAGAGGAAGCAGTTTAAAGAGTGATTTAAGGGCTTTAAGGTGCCGGGGGGGAGGCAGGGGACAGGCAGGACCCATGGTCATCTGCACAAGGGAATGCCCATCTGCGTGGAGGCTGTAGGGAAGTACAGCATTGTAGGAGACCAGTTCCCATCTGCTGGGGCTGCTGGTGAACTGGTGACCTGTGGGTGGGGGGAACGACACAATACGGGGGGATGCAGGACGTGGGCACAGCGCAGCCAGCAGCGTACAGGGGATAAGGGCCACCGCAGGGTTTCGAAGCTGGCTCCAGGGGAACGGCTCCTCAAACAGGGCTTGTAAGCATGTTTCAAGGCTTGGCTGCTGCATCAGTGGCTCTGGGATCAAATGGGGGCATGTTGTGTAGTTTGAGTATTTTGTGAACAATTAAACTGCAATTTGTGCCAGCATGACTGCTCTTAGTCACAACGTGATGACAATTAAATGAAGTGCAATGTTTAATGACCAGTATCTCATTTTCTAGAGGGCAATTGAGAGTTTTTTCCTCACACTCTGATGCAAATTTCTTTAAACTTAAGATGCACTAAGAGGAAAAGGGAATGATTCATCTAAGACGAATCACAAAAACTTGCTAATTCATTTAGGTGTGTGCTCTGTGTTACTGCTGTTTTGCTGCTACGGGCTTTACTATAGGTCGGAAAAAGTGTCTGCCATGCAAAGAAGTTTTTTCCTGGGCACTGAAGGCACGACCCACGCTAGAAACTATGCAAACGCAAAGGGACAGCCTGACCGTGCAAGGTGGTGCTTTTACCAGCAGCTGCTGCTCGGGGTCAGGCACATCACAGGGAGGAACACAGCAGCGCTCCGCTCTCCCCCTCACCCCTCTCCACATTCCCCTAGTTGCGGTAGGTGATTTAAGGTTAACGTTCCTTCATACGTTAATTTAGTTGTAGCTATAAAAAATAGACATCTTGCACTTCCTCTTACCATTCCCTGTAAATTCAGCAACAAGAGACCAAGAATGTTGTATTCCTGTTGGTGGTTGTGTCTTCACGTGTTATAGCAGACTTGAGGATGGACAGACATCACCTTCTTTTGACAGCTGTGTCCAGCCCAAGCAGGTCTTCAGTTCCAGCAAGACCTCTTGGGACCACAATACCAATTAGCTAGGAATGATTTGATGTATTAAAAGATTTGATAAGTTATTAACCATTTCCAACAGTAAGCATCATCCGTGGTTTCTTTGCTCTGTGTTGTTCTGAAGGGCTGTACCACCCCGAGCCACTACCTGTAGGAATTTGGGTCTGGTGTAACTGTGAGCAGCTGGTGTTCATCACCGGCTTCAGGATACTGCTCCTGCAAGGTCAAGCAAAATTATTATACCTTTGCCTTTTTCTATTTTAGCTTCAAAGGACACCTTCTTATAGCTCCAAAGATGAAAACCATCTTTCACTAGACTAAACTTTGAAGCTGCAACATTAACCATTTTATATGCCTATGATCAGTGTTTCTGTGGTGAAGACAGAGCGACGTCCTCTTTTTGTTTTAGCCCAGCCCATTTGCTATTTTTGCATTCAATATTTTAATGTCTCACCCTGTGTTACGCCCTACTCTTCTAGTTCTTTTATTTGTGATCCAGATAACTTTTGTATTAACAACACAATTTACTTGGATAACACATTCTATTTAAAAGAAAAATGATGTTTTGAACTTGCTTTGTGTTTTTTTCACCACTATCTCCGCCGTCTCGCCTACATTTCTCCACCCCA
>VYXH01009896.1:181325-193036 GCA_013397275.1 Burhinus bistriatus | reverse complement strand
CCCCCCCCCCCCCCGCCAATGATTTTATTTCTCTGCTTTGGCACTAAATAAGACCTGGTTTTCTTCCTTTTTAAGGACATTGACTTACTGATTTCTACATGAAAATTCACCAGTGTTAAGACTACTCATTAGTATGCACAGCTATAGCACAGGATGTTTTATTTTTTGACAGTTCCAGCTTTGTAAACTTCTCTGTAAACTGTGGGGAAAAAGCAGCCATTTTAGTACATAAGTGGGTTGTACTACAAACAGACACATTTCCCAAGCAGAAACCGATCAGCAAAATATTGCCACTTTGCATGCAATTAGGAATGAGATTGACTACCATACATTTAATGAAATATGTTAAGTGAGTGGATCAAAACTGGCCAAGCTGACAAAATTAAAGTATCCTTGATCTACATCTAAATATACATTTTTCAAAGAGAGATGTAGCTTTTTATCATGCTTTCATATTCCAATAGCTGGCATTGATTTGAGCCTGTCAGCTTGCGTCTACTGGTCTTGATAAGGAGTCTTGGATAATATGTTGATTTTTTTTTTTTTTTTAAATAAAGCTATTTTTCCCCCCAGAGATGTATGGATTTTGGGGCACCTTGTTGGGTTTGCCCTTTTGTATTCAGTGAGTGACAAAGAATCTCCTGCCCGTATTTATTTATTTTTGCCATTGTGGCAAGGTAATCAGCTAGCTATTTTATCAGGGTCTATTTTCTCTGTGCCCTTGGTTTCTGTAAATGGAGAGTTAACTTTGTCTGGCAGTTAGGACCAACTGCACAACTGCCAACAGCTCTGCAACACTTGTCAGTCCACTGCAGGGGCTGCAGGAAAGGGAAGCTGCCTCTTGTCTTGGGATGAGGCTTTTCCTTACAGCTTTGACCCAGAGCAAAATCCAGTGCATTACCTCGCAGTCTACTGCCACCGTTTGTCCTCTCCTGTTATGCGCTTTCATCCCCTCACCAGCTCCTTTTCCAGCTGCCCTGTGAAGCACTGATGGGATATTTTCTTCCATCATTTACTGCAGCTCGTCTCAGGCTGGGCAAGAGTCCCTCCTTCCACCCAGGGACTGGTTTTTCTTCATCTGCTTGTCTGGTTTGGTGTGCATGCATCCAGCCAGCAAACAAGGCCAGTTCACTTTCCAAAGAAACATGGGTTTATTTATTATGAGCCATTTTACATCATTTATTTGACTTTTAAATTATTCTCAGCATTGAACCCTCATCTGCTTTGCAGATGGAAAGCAGCACTTACCAAACAGCCTTTATTGTCTAGGATATCCCCAGCCCACAGTCAAACCGTTTTGATGTTCTTCTGACCACTTTCATTTTCCATTGTCCCTAAGCCTCAGTCAGGCTCCCTGGATTTCCCAAGGAGGCAATAGTTGGTACTCTGGAGGCTTTCTGAGCTGGTGTTACATGGGCCAGCCTCCTGAGTGACCTCCGAAGCTTTCTGAATCTGCCTGGGTGTGAAACGTGAGGGTGTGCTGTCCTTCTCCAGAGTCTCACCTGCAGGATGCAGTTGGTCCGCCTTATTCCTTAACAAAACCTTCTAGAGGCTTATGCCAGTGTGAAAGGGATTTCACAAATGCTGTGCCAGGTGTGATGCTCTAGAGCCTGTAAGCTCTAGGAGACCAGGAGAGGTGGTACTCTTCCATCAAGCTAGTTGGAAATCTTACACAGTTTGAAAACAGCATCAGTGCTGTTAGCTGAAAATAGTCTGATGTTGTTACATCACTAGCTCTAACATTAAAAGACAACTGATGGCACTAATGAGATCATCTATGGAGAGACCATTTCATGTGCAGCATCCCGTCTTTACCAAAGTGGACCTACAGAGAAGCTGAGGAGGGACCCTCTCCCTGTGTAAAATACTATGATGTATCAGCATTAGAAAGATCACATTTTTCCTAATGCCCACACACAGCGCCACATCCCTTCCCAGAAATTGGTCTCTTGATGTTTGTTTTGTTTTTTAAACAAATTTCTGGCAAAATTTCTGGTATGTCTCTGAGATGTGTCCTTAAACTGATCCCCCTTCAAGTTCAGTTTTCATAGGCACTAGCTGAAATGTAAAAATAATTGAAAATTTAATGGTCTGAGTTATTCAGTAATAAATAGGTTTGTTAAGTTAACTTTGGGCAAGACTTTGCAAAGATGACCTTTGCCCTTCTTTTTATAGGTACTGTCAATGCTGTCATCCGGGTTGGAGATCATTTGTCACTGTTTGTTCTTTACTGGATAAACTAGACACACAGAAACAGCTGGATACACCTTCTTGATACACACACTCAATTTTCTTAAGATGATAACAAGGCCACAACTTTGAAAAGTCTGTTCAAGTTACTGCTTTTGGGGTAAAGCAGTCTTTTTGGTTCAGGACACATTATGCAGACACGTCTTAGACAGAAAGTGCTTGGATCAGACCTGTCCTCTGTCCTTTCAGCGATGCACAAGTACGACCAGCCAGTTCTCAGCCTACTGGGATGAACAGTGACCACTTAAAAACTAGCAGTCCTTCTTTTTGGCCCTTTGGCTGTCTTTTAAAAGAGCAATATCTGAAACTTAGGCTTTTTGGCTGCTTTCCCTTGTTGCACGCCTGTTCTGTGGCTGTCAGCAGCTAGCCAGGCTTGTGGTGTGACTTCCCTGTGGTTTAGGGGGCTGCCAGCCAGGATGGGTTTGGTGGCTCTTGCTTCAGTCCTTGGGCTGGCGGGAGCACCATGGCTGGCGGAAGAAGTCCGTGCATTCTTCCTTCAGTGACTCGTCTGGTTTCGCTAAGGAACAGCTCTGGAGGGATGGAGCGCAGCCATAAAGGGCCCATGGGGGACAGCAGAGCGTGGTGCAAAGGGCTGATGTCAGGCAAGCTGAAGTAGACTTTTTTTCATAAAGTGTTTCATATACCTATGTTGGTAAGCCATTTTCTTTCTGAATCATTTTGGTTTTAGCATCAATGTTTTGGATATCCCATAGCAGAGAAGTTCCCCATTTTAGTCTCTAGTTGCGTACTCCCTGTGTTTCTTTTTTACATTGGGGTTTGGTTTGGGTTTTTTTTGTTGTTTTGTTTTTAGTTTTGAATATCCCACCTTTAGTTTGATAGTTCAGAGAAGGTCCCTTTATTCTACAGTATGAGACAGGAAAAACAGAAGTTCCTGATCAGTCTGTACCAGACATTACTTCATGTACTTTTATTCTGTCTCCCTTGTTTTTCTCTGAAGATAATAATCCCAATCTTTTCAATCTTTCGTGAATTGCCATGCCCTTGATCCTACTTGTTACTCTTCTTTGAATCTTCTGAAGTTTCCAGTCTCTTTGAGATGGCTGGAGATGGCTGGACCAGAGCAGACTGCTTGAGGTTGTACCACAGATCTATGTCAAGATATTCTATCTTTTTATTGTTCTTAATCCTATTTTATATCTTGCTTATTTTATCTGCACACTGAAAGGATGGAGTTGTTGAGCTTTCTGTTGCACAACAGAAAACAAGGCTGGGTGGCGCTTCAGGGAAGTTCCTTGTACATATGTTCCACCTGTTCCTAGAGACCTCTGGTGACTCCACAGGCACAGGCCATCCCAGTGTTTTGTGACCTTTGCTATTAGAAAGGCAGAAAAATACCTAACCTAAAGCTTCCTTGCTGCAATTTACATCTTGTATACTTCCCATGGGCAGGGAAAACGGCTTTTTCCACTTGCCTGTGCAATGGCCTCTTACATATTTGACAACTCTCATCATGTTTCCCCTTTAGCATTCACCTCAGGAACAAGTACGGTTCACTCAGGCCTTTTTGGTCGTGTTTTCTAGACCTCTTATCATTCCCACCATCCTCTCTGACTGGGCCATGTCTTTCCCAAACCAGACAAAATACTTCTAGCTGGAATCTTAACAACGCTGTGCAGGCTGAACAGAAATTATTCCTTTGTGTCTTACAAGGTATATGCCAGTTCATACGTAGCAGAATGAGGTATAGTTGGGTTTTTTTAACTGCATGATATCTGTTCATGTCCAGCTTGTGAATTACTGTACTGCCCTACCAAAACCATCTTCTGAAACGTTGCTGTCCTGTAGCTCATCCATAGATTCAGTGCAGGTCCCTTCCTCTGTCCTTGCTGAGCTGAGCTCCATCTTCTCCAGCTTACTCCTAGATTATGAAAGGGAGGTTGAACCTCAACCCAGACTCCAGCCATTCTTGCAGCCGTCTCTGGCTTGGTGCAGTCTGAAAATTTAGCAGTCTTCATCCTCCAGCTGAAGCACTGAATAGTCTGGTACAAGTCCTGAGCAATTCCATTCAATGCATCCTTATACGTTGAAAGAAAATCAGTTATAACTACTTTCAGGAAAGGTTTACTAATTAGCTTTGCACTGGCCTTAGAGAAATTTCATCTAGTCCACTTCTCATTTTATGAGAAAACCGAGGCATGCGAGAAAATCACTTATCAACAGCTTTATCTTCTTGCCTTTCCCTGCCAAGAAGAACCTTCCATCTGAAGCTGTACCTTAGCCATTTCTCATTTGTAAGGTATTTTAGCAGTTTGCCTTTTCTCCTAAATGTGTAACTTCATGCAGATACAATGAACTTCCTTGGCCATAATGCTGTCCATTCATCTAGCTTTTTTGAAGGTCTCTGAAGTTTCCTGTAGTCCTCTGTGGGGCCTGGTTAGCTTCATAAATTCAAACTTACATTTTCTATTTATATCTATCATATCTCACAGAGCATTCATCTTTTCCTAATCTGTACTGTAACAAACAACATAAAATGGATTTAGGATGAATGGATGAGGCCTTTGCTGTTAACCTGATGCCCTGATGAAAAGTGACCACCTAACTCTCCTCCCTGCTTTCTTTTCTCCTGGACAAATTCTGACATCAGAAATTGTCAAATATAATTTGGAAAACAAAGTAAACCTATGTTTTTCCTTATTCTTTACCTTACCGATACAATCAATAATTCTAAAAGATTAGTGAAATCTGATTTTTGTTTATAAAACCTTACTTGCCACAACACGATCTTTCAAATGTTTTGAAGGACCATTCTGACTGATTTGCAGGTAAAGATGTGTGGCTGCACAGTTTTGCCCTCTACGTGATTTGGAGAAGGGTTAATAGACTGCAGTGTTCCAAAACTTCCTTATTATTCCGATACAATTTTTGAGAGTACTACCAAAGGAGACCAGTAAAGGGAGGACAACTCTATAATGGTTTTTATTAGGAGACTGCAAAACCCTAAACATCTCCTTTTTTGCTGGGTTGAGCAACTAACTTACAGAGTTCTAATTCCAGCCTTTTAAGGCTGTTTTACTTCTTCACTTCAAGAATCTCTCTCTGTTTGGTCTACAAGGTCCACCTATGCCCTTCTCATTTTCCCTTTCTTCTCTGCCAACTGAAATTTGAGATTTACCTTTTTACTGGCTTTCATAGATTCAGTTTTCTGTACTTTGTTGGCTTTCCTATTGGCTCAAGTAATGTATGGACATGTCCCACTTAGCATAACGGCATGATCCTTGTCACCCTGGGCATGTAAATCCTCTTGGGCTTTGTTATTTTCAGCAGTATCCATGTCATAGAATCATAGAATCGTTTAGGTTGAAAAAGACCTTTAAGATCATCTAGTCCAACCATTGACCCTACTCTACCAGGTCTGCCACTAAACCATGTCTCTAAGCACCACATCTACACAACTTTTAAACACCTCTAGGGATGATGACTCAACCACCTCCCTGGGCAGCCTCTTCCAATGCTTGATAACTCTTTCAGTGAAAAATTTTTTCCTAATGTCCAGCCTAAACCTCCCCTCGTGCAACTTGAACCTGTTTCCTCTTGTCCTATCGCTAGTTACTTGGGAGAAGAGATCAGCTCCCATCTCACTACAACCTCCTTTCAGGGAGTTGTAGAGAGCAGTAAGGTCTCCCGTCAGCCTTCTCTTCTCCAGACTAAACAATCCTAAGTCCTTCAGCCGCTCCTCATAAGACATGTTCTCCANNTCTTGAAGAATGTCCAGCCTTCCTGGACCCCTTTGCCCTTCAGAACTGTCTCCCAAGAGACTCTCTCAATAAGTGTCCTGAACAGGTTGAAGTCTGCCTTCCGGAAGTCCATGGTAGTGGTTTTGCTGACCCCCTTCCTTACTTCACCAAGAATTGAGAACTCTATCATTTCATGGTCGCTAAGCCCAAGACGGCCTCCGACCACCACATCACCCACCAGATCTTCTCTATTTGTGAGCAGCAGGTCTAGCAAGGCACCTCCCCTGGTAGGCTCACTTACTAGTTGTGTCAGGAAGTTATCTTATCTTCCACACGCTCCAGGAATCACCTAGACTGTTTCCTCTCTGCTGTGTTGTATTTCCAGCAGATGTCTGGTAAGTTGATGTCCTCTCCAAAAGGCTTAATTTTTTTTTTTTTAAATTTTTTTTTTTTTAGTCTTCTTGTTTTAGCTTTGAACTTTTGGTTAATAAGTATCAATCTCCCATCCTTATCACTGCATCACATTTTGGTATCCTACCTGCTCTCGAAAGTTTGTCTTCTTTCTAATCTGGTAAATGTTAGACTCATGAAGAGGTGTGAATCTGAATTTAAAATACAGGAGCTGCTTTGCACGAACTGTCGGTGTGTGTTAGGTGGTGTGATGCAGCCCACAGCACTTTGACGGAAACTAAGAGTATTGACACAAAGTAGATATGAAGTAGCTGGTTGCTCTGCACTGAGTAACCTCCCCATATGGACAAGCCTTTAGCTAATGGTTCAGCTAATGTTATCTTTTGAATTAGATCCACTGTAATACTTCAAACTAAAGAACTTGGCTGCAGTGGGACACTTGGGAAAGATTAAGATGAATTAAGTAAAGGTGTGACATTAAATTGCATTAGTTAAAGCCCACCAAATCCCCGTGTGGATGCTCTCTCTTTTACAGAGAAAATATCCCCAGTTTCCTTAATGTTTAGTTCTGAAAGGCTTAATGCTAAAATGTTCATGCTGGGGTTTAAGGCCCTCTTACTTTCCCATCTGCAGTTAATTCAACCTAAATATCCCAGATAGACAGCCAATCTCAGTTAAGAGTGGATGGTTTTCTGCTCTGCTTGTAACTTGAGTTTTAAGGCAGAGAACTGGTTCTCTAAATTCTGCCTCATTGTGTCATTTGACAATTTATGTTGGGCAGAGTACTACATTATCATCATTTTTGTTGCTTTTTCTGCCTATTAAGTCATCTCAGCATGGGACGTTAGGCATCCTCTTTTCTTTCAATCTGGAGATTTATAATGCTAATTTTATAAGAATGCCGTGTGGGACTCATTCAAACATATTACAGATATCTGAATGTCTTGTGTCTACACAAAACCATCTTGACTGACGCTGACTTGCTATCTTTCTTTTTTTTCAGACAGGTATATCTCTCATCAAGCCATTACTTTTCATTTTCTCTGGGATTTTTGCGATGTCTTCAGCTCAAGTTTTAAAGCACTTCAAGCTGCTGTATTATTGTAAAATAAATGAATGAGTCAAGTCAGGCGTGTTTGTGGCATTAGAAGTTAATCTGATATGAAGACTTCTTCAGGATTCAGGTGGAAGCTGAACAGTGTTTTCATCTGAATAGAATTTGGAGCAGAAAAGATTTTGGAATAGAGCCGGGTGACTTTCAAGCACTCTCTCCTTCTGACCGATATTCTCCATAATTAATTATTTTTGTTTACAAGCATCAGATGCACAAGTATTTTGAGACATACTGTATCATCACATTTCTCTGCATTAGTTAATGTCAGGACAAGTGTACCATACAACTATGTGACTAATAGCATTATGATTGATTCCTGATCTGTTGGCACTTTAGGGCAATGCAGACTCAATTGAGTAGGGCTTACGTGGGATCATGAATTGAAAGCCTGCTATAAAAAAAAATAATTAAAACACAAATTCAGTCAGGGATGCTGAAATGAAGAGGAGTGATTTACAGACAATATGAGTGGATGCTCAGACAACGGACTCATTTAATTTTCTGCACTGAATATTTGTGCTAGTTAAAGCCCTGGTGAAATATTTGAATTGGGAAAGAAAATGGATGGAAGGAGATTTTCTAGCTTTCAATAGCAATCATTCCCCAATTGCATCCACTGTTGAAATGTCAGGCATTCATCTAGGCATTTCTGAAGCATCATTCATTGTATCACTGGCACATACTAGCATTAACCAGGGCTACAGCTGTCTTAGTGGTCCAAAGAAGGAGGGGAGGAGAGAAATTGAAGAAGGCATTTAGTTTTTTTCTGATTCAGTATCTGATCCCATTTAATTCAATGGGATATTTGCATTTTTGAAGCTACAACTGTGTTCGGCTCCGTTGCTGAACAGCGAATGAGATAAATCTGTGATGAGGACTAAGTAGTGTTTATCTCCAATTCTGTGGTGACAAGTCATTTACAATAAACCAGTTTATATTTACTTCTTGCTCTCCATCCTGGGTTTAGTTCCAGTGACGATTACTGTTCCTTTATGCAGTCGTGATTTGGTACTAATTTTTATCAAAGGGTTTCCAGGCACAATTGCAGGTGATGCCCAGCATGTAGACTGGTGAGACACACAGACACTGAAACTTAAACTAACTTTCACAATAAAAGCATAACTCAAGTGGGTGGGGGAGAATGTCTGTTATCTCAGAAAGTCAAGTTAATCTCATCCTGCACCAGTTATTAACTTCAATTGTTTGATGATTCCACAAGCACAGAAAAGGCTTGTTTAGCATTGTTTGGGAAGATGAACTGTGTTATTTCCACACCTTAACGTCCCATAATTTCTTTTCAATTTACCTTGGTTTGAACTTTGTTTGCAAATACCTTTTTTGGAGAACGTAAGGATTTTTCAGGCAGTGTTCTCTATCTATAAATTACAGACATGAATTCTTCACTGATAGTCTTAAAGTCTATTTCTTTTTGAGATGCAGCATGGTTATAAAATACTCAGTAAAAATATTGATAATTGATGTGCAGCTTGCTTTTCACATTTCCTTTTTTAACTCTAGAAAAGCCAATTGTGTGTGTTTGAAGGAATAAGACTATTAAGCTGAGGCTAGATGAATTCAGGCAAATACAGAGGCATAACTTAAAGAGTTAGGCTAAGCGGTCATCTTGAAAACCTCCCTACCGATGGACTTCTCTCTCAAATTCCAAGACTGGATCTTTCCAGATCAAGCTGCTGCTCCACTAGAGGTTACTGGCCTGATGCAGAAATTCCTGAATGAAATCCTTCAGTTTGTCGTGCAGGACGTCAAATGAGATGGTTCTGCTTGTGCTACACAGTTATTTCTGAAGCCACTTCCTGTTTAAGAACTTTTAACACACACATATATTCTACAACAATTCCCAAAAGCCACCCTTTTTAATATATAGCATACGTGTGCTTCCTATTTTTCTTGGTTTCTGGATTTATACAGAAAAGGGAGGAGGAAAAAAAAAAAGTACTTTTCACTTTCCATTATTTAGCCCTCCTAAAAAAAGGAAACTGAAACATACTCAGCTCCATGGTGTGCACACATTGCCTTTTCGAGGGTTTCTCATGGGTGGGCAACCTCCGGAATTCAGAAGGGAGAGGGAAGACTATATTAAAGACTTAAATTTTTCCCTAGAGAAAAGGAGAGTTTGTCTATTTACAGAGCAGCATAAGAAAAAAAAAAAAAAAGGTCAAAATGCAAGTGCTCTTTTAAGCTTCACAAGCTACTGGCTTTGTATATTCCTTTTATATTTTGTTATGTCAAAACACTAATATTAATAAATAAACACTGCAGTATTAAATGTGTGTCAAAACACTAATATGAATGACAGTGCCGTAGCTCTGTGACTTGGTGAGGAATTACCATCATTTGAAAATATGGGTGGCAAAGAGGTAAAGGTCCAAGGTCTGACGTGTTCCTTTACTACCCCTGCCTCAGTGACGGGGGGACTTCCAGATGAACAAAGCACTGAGAGACTCTCACTGAACTTGACAATTTGTAGCTGCTCAGTTCCTCTTAAAACAACAACAGAAAACTCCACCCAAGCCCAAACTGCCATTTGAAAACTGGAGCATGTCTTGATTAAGGTCATAGAAGAATGGTAGGAGAGTAATGAACAGAACCCAAATATGCTGAGTCTTAGTTCTTTGCTTTAAATACAAGACAGTCTTTCTTCTTCATAGTACACTGTTAATTGCCAAACAAAATTTTTTGAAAAGCAGGTTCCAATTGATGTGTCCTTGGAGAAAGACTTGTGCTCACCCTGCAGGAAGCTTTAATTCCTCAGTGTATTTTAAAATAAGGTTTTAGTGCTCAGCTTCCTGACTCAGACTTAATGAAATTCAAAAGATTTTTTTTGACAGGTAAAAATGAATAGAGTCTCCAATTTAATTGTCTTTGAAGGAAAAAAAAAAATAAAAATCAAAGCTGCATAAATGTACATCTTCCTTCAGTTTCTAAAACTCTATTTTTGGAAAACAGAAGTTTCCCATTTTATTCAGCAAGCCGGTTAATGACACTTCTTGTATTTATGTAAAATTGTAGATAACTGCATGAAATGTAGCCACGCTTTATTAACTCCTTCCTCTGTTCATATAGCTCGAGTATTCAATGCAATTATTTTGAAATATACACATTGCATAACATCAGGGCAGACCTTGAACCTGGGTCTTAATGTCATTAATATTTTCTTTTTAGTGCAATTTATTACACTGTAACTGGATGGCACAATCTATGACCTGCAGAACCTTATTAATGCATCTTATTAAAGGAACTAGAAACCCTGCATAAAGCAGACTCACCAGGCAGATGCTTCTTACTTCTAACAGGACCCGAATGAAGGGCATAAGCCTTGTTGCAGAGACAGGGTGATCCTGTAGGACAACCTGGGAATAACTAAGCTTGTAGCAGAAAGCTTTGGGCTGCTGCTGATTGAATGATTCACAAAGCTAAGCCCGATGAAGCTGGTAAGTTTTACCCAACAGAGCTTATGCAGATTTTGGCTTCAATCCAGCAGAGCACTTAAACACATGCTTAATTATAAGCAAGTGACATAAAGCAATTTGGTTAAGCACGTGTTTTAAGTAAGCTGCTGGGCGAAAGACTTTATTTAGAGAAACGTGGAAATGCTGGTAACCCCTAAAAGAGATGAAGTTGAGAGATGCAAGAAAGACCAAGGCACAGTGAAGTTGTAAAGGTGCAGTCTGGGTGGAGAGCTACACCGAGGAATGGCATGGGCTTTAAGAAGATTTGGCCTCCAGCAATTCTCCAAATTGTTGCTCTGTGGGGTCATGGAGGACATCACGATCATGGCGATTACAGCGCAGAAAACTCATCTCGGGACTTCTTGATGGATTTGGCGGCCTCTGGAGTTCCACAGCCCCCTCCTCCGTAGGCACACCGCTGGGCTGGGGCCTCCTGCACCGGGCCTGCACCCCTCTGCCCCAGAAGGCCTCGGCGGGCTGCGTCGGGAGAGGGGAACCGGGCCCAGTGCGGGGATCGGGGTTTCCTTCGGCCTCCTCCCTGGCACCGAGAGCCCCTCCTGGAGATGAAGCCGCCGGAACGACACCGGGGCGGGGGGGGGCAGCGCTATCCCCTCGCCCGAGGCCTGACCGCACGGCCGAAGGGCCCTTCCCGGCCCACCTCCCCTCAGGGCCGGCACGGGGCAGCGCTCGGCCGGGCTTCCCACGGCCGCCAGCCTCCTGACCCGCGCCTAACCCGGCACCGCCTGCCCCGGTCCCGGTCCCGGCGGA
>VYXH01009896.1:170599-180808 GCA_013397275.1 Burhinus bistriatus | reverse complement strand
TCGGCCGGCGGCGGGGCTTCCCCGGCGGAGCCGGCCCCCCGCGCGGCGGGCCGGCAGCCGCGGGGCCGCGGCGGGGCCAAGCAGGCCTCGCCGGAGAGGTGGGGATGGGGCCGGCGCTGCCAGCGGGGCCGTCTGACAGACTGACAGACAAAGGGCCGGGGGAGCTGCGGACGGACGGACGGACAGGCGGGCAGGCAGACTGTCCCCCCCGGGCCCCGTCCTCCCGGGCGGCCGTATCCTCCCGCTGCCCACGTCTCCATTGTTCCCGGTGTAAGATAGGTGAAGCGTGCCGACTTGTGAAAATTTATTTCATTTAATTTTATTCTTTGAATCACCTTCGCCGAGTCTCCTCTCAGCTGCTCGGAGGAAGGTTTTGCGAGGGACCTCTCTCCAGCGCCGGGAGCTGCTAACAAGTGCCAGGCTGGAAGTGGTTGGGAGGGCAGGGGGCACCAGTAGGAGTTTAGGAGAAATTAGTTCGGCTTTAAACACTTTCACTCTTCATCGTCTTTCCTCCCGTAATTCCTGCCAAACCTCAGCTGGGATGAGTGCAGCAATTTCTGTTTTAAGCTGGCTCATAAAAAGGGAAGACATTTATGTTGCAAACGTAAATCATCCCTCTGATCACTTTGTTTTTGCAAACTGTTCAGAGCAGCTGTGAGGGCTTTTGCACAATGATAAAAAAAGTGGATACGTAGAATCCAGTGATCGCAGCTTTAGTCTTGCTTTGCAAGTCTACCTGGAGTATGACCTGTCTCTGCATGCATGTGACAGTCCGGTCCAAGAAGTTTTAGATGGGAGAGATGTCTTTTTTCTGATGAGCAGCGTCTTTTCTGTTGGTACATGACATATGACAGAGCGCTATGGCTTTTCTCTTGAATAGGATCTCAGATGCTTTATTTGCTGTACTTATTCACAGATTTCAGTAATACTTTACAAGCTTGCTAGGAATATGTACCTAGGCCTGTCATGCTTAAACATTTTGGAGTCCCCATATCAGATTTCATCCTTATAAGTGATACAACTTTTGCAGTCGTTCTCCATGAGTTTGGTGATGTGTGCCTTGTGGAGGAAAGAGGTGGAAAAATAGTGCTAACCTGTATCAATTTTTGAAGTCGTTCTTATGCTGTACTCAAAATCAGACTAGATAAACCAATGATCCGATCTAGACTTAAAAACTATCCTGCTATGTGAAAAGTTTGCATACCTTCGGGCAGCGTTAGTTTTTCAGTGTTCCACTTGTAGTGTTTAGGATTCGTGCATGCATCCAGTGACAGCTGTCATCTGCAGAAGCTTTGGCTGTCTGGGAAGCTCCAGAGCTCATGAGGCCTGCTTTCCTGTGGATCTCATGGGATCTGCAGACTCCTCGTACAGGGTGCAGTCAGATTCATAGCAGAGGCAGGCAAACCCCACTCTTGTTGCGGTGATTAAGGAAAACTCTACAAAATTAATTTTTCAATTGCATGATTTCCTGGAAACAGTTGTCATCGCCTTTCTTGATGAATACTCAGCTGAATGTACATGTGTATTCAGTTTCCAAAAGTATTTTCTTCATAGTTGTTTCTGGATGTCTGCATGCCCCTCTTCCCCAAATATCTATCTAGTTAGTCAGTGAGCTCATATGACTGAATAAAGCTAAAAGAGATGAGGCTGACCTCTTGTATTTAGCTGCCATGTGCACATATACTTTTTTTGTCTTCGCTCCTCAGGCTAAGGCCTGAGAAAAAATATGTATATGTAATCTATGTTTGTTTTTGTCCTTCGTGTCCATATGTGTTTAATTCCTACTGTATTGCAGTAGAATTGCAGTGCATTCTATTTATGGAAAACCCTTAATATAATGGATTATGAAATCAAATCATAAGTAGGTAAGTAGCTACTTGAAGAGCCACAATGGTTAAAAAAATTTGGAAGAAAAATTACTTGGAATGTGAAAAGTTATATTGCAGGTGAAATTGTTCACCTGGAGGAACACATGCTTCTAATACTGTCATGGAGCTTCTCAAAAGATGATTTTCCCTCTCAGTTTAGTGCATACAAGTTTATTGGTATTAGGATTTAAAGCCCTGTGGAGCATGCATGTATTCTAGAGAGAGTTGGTGGTGTAAAAACCACCGAGGTTGGAATTTCTTACTTCCAGCTGAGAAATTCGGTGTACTAGTAATGTTAGAGTTGAACTACGAGAATACTGAGAATATGTTACTCTGGTGAAATATGGTGACAGTACATCTAAAAGAGTTTAGCTCACTTCTAGGTGGGTTCTTGGCACCATAGGTTCAATAATGTAAGTTTGCAAATAGTGAAGTTCAGAGTTGGTTGTTAGTGTATGGATTTAGGTAAAACATTTTAAAATTTACTAATGTGGAGGAAGGGTTTGTTGTATTCTGGTATTTTGGGGAAAAGCGGAGTGGGATTGTCTTCTGTATCTGCTGCTAGAAATCTGTGATGTTTTTTGTGACTAGGATCTTTGTAGAGTCTTCCTCTGGTTAGGACCACTACGTGGGCTGTTGTCCAGTTGTAAATATTACAAATGGAGAGCTGTCTGTATGGAGTAGTTTGATGGAGCGGGTCTTAATCTATGAAAACCACTTTAATTTTTTTTGTATAATTTGTGACTAAGTTTGGGTTAATTTTGGCTCTAATACAAAATACAATTTTCTGTGTGAAGTAACAAAAGTTAAATGATAAATAGTAATGTTAGTGTAACATCTTTGATAAATAAACGTACTACTGGAGGCCCTAAACACGAAACTGAGGTGTCCAACTTTCTTGTCCAAACTTAGCAATGTTTTTTGTATTAAATGAATGGGACAAGGAATGAAAACTAAATGCCATTGGAAATATTTTTTATTTTGAAGACTCTTAAGTAGATCTAACAGAGAAATAGGTATGTTTTATTTAAAATAAATATTCTTTGTGCCTTTGCCTGGCATTTTAATGATAGCTGCCTTTCAAACCAGCATCATTTGTGATGAAATAGATTCAAGCTTTCAGCTTGCAGTCTGAGCTGTGTAACTGAATGTTTTAAGACAAATGAAGCCCCACAAAGTCTCCATGGATGTAAGTAGGCATGGGTGTCTGCTTCCATCAGGTTGCAGGGCTTATGTGAAGAATCAGTACTGTGATAAACTTGCACTTTAATTTGTTTGGGTTTTTTGACAGAAATACTTTTGGGAAAATAGTATTTCCTGGTGTACTGAGATTCATGAAGTTTGGTTTTTTTTTTTCTTTTCCTTTTTTTTTTCACTTCTGTGTACTGGACTCTATGCAGAAACTAGTACTGAGTTTATATATTTAACTTACTGTTTTTTAAGAGCTGAGACATAGCTATTGACAGGACATGTCAGCAAAACACAGTCTTTGGCTATAATATATAGCTATACGCCAGGCACAAACTTCTGTCTAACAAAAGAAAATCCATTCAGATTTTCATGAGATTTATTTTCATTTACACAAACGCTGTTAGTTACTTTATTTCAGTACTTCCCAGTGAAGTTAAAAACACAACTCCATCTGTTTAGCTCATTAGTACTCTATATACATTTTAAATATAAAATTTCTTTCATCATCTACATAGAAGAGAATATTTTATACATCAGCAATAATGCCATAAACTATGCAAGTGACATAGGTTTAAGCTATTTAAATTACAATTTATCATACAAGTCAAAATACAGTAACATGTTCGTATTTCAATATTATAAGTGATTAAATTGTCTTCCCGTGACTGCATATAGAGATATTTTTCATATATCGTTCCTCTATTCAGCATGCTGGATAAAATATCTGGAAAAATCCATAATATGTTCTTACAGAACTTGATTATAAGTGTGTCCTAAGGGGAAATTTAGTGTCTTTTTAGAAAGACTGTGGAAAGCACAACATGCAGAAGGGTTAGAATCTCCTGATAACGTCTTCCATACTGTCAGAATTTTATTTTGGGAGATAATATAGAGACTGATACTGCTTTTGCTCAGAAGTAATACCTAGTGTACTCTTACGATATTATCAGTGTGTTAATGCATTCAAGGCTATGATATCAAGAGGTAACAGTGCGAATACTGTAATATAGTTAATGTATTACTAATTTATATTACTTTGTGATTTCATTGCACTTTGGAAAACAGCAAGATGTAGCTCTTTAACAGGGTGTATATATGTTGGCCTGATCCTGCAATTGGTATACTCTACTGGCATATTAGTATTATAATATCTGCATCTTGTCACAGTGCAGAAAACTTTAAGACAGTACTGTCTAATTCTTCCCTTATGACTAGGATGACATTTTTATAAGCGCAGAATTAAACAGTCTGATGATAAAATGAAATCTGTGTGGGAAGAAGTTCCAACCTGCAAACAGCAGTAGGGTATAATTTATGAACAGCCTATCAAATGTAAACTGTCTAGATCTCTTGCACTGAAAAAAAAACCCAAACGCCAAACAAAAAATCAAGGTGCCTGTAAAATTTCTGTAAAACAAAATAATTTCTTGATATAACAAGATATTACTAGTGCATAAAGCCATTGTGATATCTGTGTAAGTGAACTCAGATATGAGGCTGGTAAGTGCTCTGCTCTAAAATTGTTTCAAACGGTGGCTACATTCATAAGGTAAAAAGATGTCCATTCATAAAATTTTTGACAAGTGTCTTTATATTTTTGTAATAATTTCCCATAAAGTCTATATTAACTTTTATTACTTATGTACCCTAAAATGAACATAAAAGACATCTTTAGAAGGGTTTACAATGCCAGTAACATCATGACCAGGTCATATTACCTTAGTGCGAGAGGTGAAGTGAGAAATATTGATGCTGGGCAGATTTGACATAACCATATCTTCACTAGCAGCATTTAAGAAAGGGGAAACAAAAGTCTTTTTACACACTCTGAATTTTAACCTCTACATGATTGCCCTGAAAATTTGTCAGTTTTCTTTTTTTTCTTTTGTTGGGATTAGATCTGAAACAAGAAAGTGGTGATATGCTCCTGAAAAGTATGTGTGTGTATGTATGTATATGTAAACCAGTTATAGCAGGTATTTGTGATGATGTCTGGCCTAAAGCTCTAGCCATCGAATATGAGAAATGTTCAGCATAAAGTGAAGTTTGTTTTGCCAAACAGTAAGCAGCGTGTTATGTGAGTTGGCTGCCTGGGATGTAGCTGTGTTTTGTAGTTTACTGGGAAGGGGCAAAGCAAGTAAGCAACTTCTAAATTCACTGGCTTTCTGCTGGCTTGCTTTGGTAGTGAATGCTACTTAGTCCTGCTTTCAACAAGTGAATCTGTAGTATTGCATTGCAAAAATTCCTCAGTTTTGTAAAAGGAAGGGAGAGGGAGTAAAATGAATATTAAAGCTGAGAAACGAGTACATTTCACCGGATCCATGGATGATTTTTCAGTCTGTAAGTATTATAACAGTATTTCTAGATGCAGTGGATGATTTCAGAGTTTTTCAAGTAAGAGTACTCTAAAGCAAATTATCATCTCTGTTGCTGACCTCCTGAAGTATGATTCTCCCCTGTTTTTGACCACATATACAGTCATTCCTAACATAGGTCACTGTGAAATGTGAGTCTCTGTCAGGCAAAGTACATGTGAGATGGATGACAATTGTCAGGCCTTTAAGTTGGGTCATTTATGGGACTGAGCATTTCTAGGTACAGCAGTAACTATATAAATAAAATTAAGCAATCTTCTCATTTTGTGCCCTTAAAGTTTCTTTTAACAAAGGAGTTCTTCATGAAAGATTGGTAAACTCAACTAACTTGCTTTTTGCTAGAGTAATCTTACACTTCTTACCTCGAAGAAAATTTTTGTAGTGACCACAGTAGGTCACGTGTAGAGGGAGATGGTCAATC
Organism: Burhinus bistriatus; assembly: GCA_013397275.1. Taxonomy (NCBI): domain Eukaryota; kingdom Metazoa; phylum Chordata; class Aves; order Charadriiformes; family Burhinidae; genus Burhinus; species Burhinus bistriatus. The sequence continues at coordinate 174,953 of VYXH01009896.1, read as the reverse complement.
CTCAGGGTACCAGGATGTGATACAATTATTTTAGACCACAATCACTTGCAGGTTTTCTAGAAGTGTCCATGGAATATTGCTTTTCAACTTATGTTTTGACCTTATAACCATTTTGTTTTTGGTAAAATCTAGTGTGAAGTTGCCCTGCGTGAATATTGCTTTAACAATATCAAACAAAAATGAATCATTTAAATGGGAGAAAGACTGCTGTCATCCCTTGAGGACGAAAGCTTTATTAGGCTGCTGTTCTCAGGAGCTTCCTCTGTCACTGGTGAACCTGACAGTTATACTCTGTGATGAATTTTCGTCTGAATCAGCAAAAAGATGTGAAAGTTATGTGATTGTCTTCTGGGGACTGGGAAAGCTTGTACTGTTAGGGGGTGTAAGGAAGTAAGGGAAAGCTAGTTGGCTTTAATATTGCTTTTTCCTTGTAGAGATTATGAAGTTTTCTTTTTAAATGACTTGTAGAAAATAATATTTATGTATTTAAAATTTATTTTTTATGATCACAAATTATTTATACCCAACATTAAATTAAGGGATTGGGAGGGGAAATAAAAGGGATTTTATAGGAAAGAAGCATGCAGAAGATGATCATCCAGTTGTCATAGTATATTCCTTGAATATGTAGAATAGGTGACAGATTGTTGACAAAACCAGTGAGCTTCTTGTCTTAATCTGACAGTTAAAAGTAAATCATACAAACCCGGTGTTTTCAGGCTTTTCTGGTGCCTATTAGGAACCTATACTCTGTGTTATAGACACCACATTGGATCAAATATAAGGCAGCTTTAAGTGCGAGTTTACTGTTACTTTTCAAGGAACAGCAATGTAAAAGGACAAACTGACAGAAAACCTAATCTCTCAATTCTTTGCATGACCTTGCAGTTTAGTGAGCCTTTGTGTCATCCCTGGCTTACATTCATATAGGTCACAGGACAGGCGTGGGGCTTTCCATAGTTGTGGTCATGATGAGAGTATGGCTGCATATCCAGAAAGCATGGGATCTGTTGTAATTAGGTGTTACATGCCTAAAATTTGCTGTAACATTGGGCAACTCTTCATTTCCCATCTTTGGTTGGGCACAAGTTCAGCAAAGCGGTCTCGGCTCTGGTGCTTGCATCTTGGACACCTGAAATTGTTGCCCCGTTACCTATGGGACACATCTGTGCATTGAGGGAACCTGGGTGAATGCAGCCGCATCGGTGGGTTGAGGGCTTGAGGGCTTGAGACTCTTAACATGGTTGGATGAGAAAATAGTATCTGGAAAGCGATCTATAAACCCAGGACATGCTGGGTTTTTCTTTTACTAGAATACTGTAAGGATATTTTCTGACTCTACAGATTGGTTTCCTGCTTGCATAGTAGTGTAGTATGGATTGTGTTGAATGTATTTCACTTAAGACTTGGCTTCAACATGAAGTTATTTGGCTATGGGTTCTCAGAAATTTCAGACCTGTTTGGGATGGTAGCTCTTAATTGTTGGCATGTGAGTTAATGGCAACAAGAACCTTCAAGATTTTTTGTTCCTATTAATTATAGGAGTTATTATAAACATGAATCATATCTTTTGATCAATCTGAATTTCTGTTTTAGTGTATTCTAGCACTTAATTAGCGAGAATTAGCTGCAGGGGGTCAAAGTCATTGAGGTAGAATCCAATTTCCACAATCTTTTTATTCAAGAGGGCACAATCCTGAGAAGTCTGAGTTTTATTTTTTGGATTATTTTCAATGTTAGTTAATGGGCCAGGATATCTATGTTATTATTGCTCTTATAAAATGGCTTCTAGACATCTCATGTTTTGGCTTGCCTTGATCTGAAAATGGGCTTAAGTCCTTTAAAATTGTTTGAGAAATGTAAAACTGTAATGAGTAATCACCTTGGGCTATGTGATAGAAGTCAGCAGGATTCCTTGATCATACTGTTCTCAGAGTATCAAGGTTAAGAGTTACCTGGAAGTTCTAGTCGGGTTTGTGGATAGTCTTTTGAAGAGGATACGCTGCAGAAGCACACTGGATTTAGTAGTTACTTGGTTTGACTTTTTTTTTTTTTTCCTTCGGAGTGAGGATCAGCCAGATTAAAAGAGGATGATTTACAATTCTGGAGTTTTATGTAAGCTAGGAATAGTTCTTAGTTGATTTAATCTGGCTACGAATGTTGATTATTGGTAGAGAGGTGGTGGATTTGTTGCAAAAATGTGGAAAAAAAAATCCTAACTGTACAGGAGTGTGCTCTTAAAAACTTCTTTGTTGTCTTGGCACATTTACATGGTCTGTTACATGCTTTTGTTGCAAGAGGGGGTTTTGAGAAAGTGAGCTGGTTGCTCACTTCCATGAAATCCATGAATTTAGAGTTTATTTCTACTCCTTCTCCCTCTGGCTGTTCTTGTACTGTCTTTAAATACTAAAATGTGTCCATTTGTGTGCTGACTCTTCTGCTTATCCTTGATGAAGATGCTTGATACTGTTCTGATGCTGTTGTAACAGAGTGCTTGTTAGGCCACAGCAATCCCTGATTCCACTGATGAAAATTGCTTCTTGGTGCCCAGTTCATAACTGGTTGAATACTTTGAAGAACAGTGATAGATTTGTAAAATTTTTTTATTTTTTTCACTGTGGGTCAGTGGTCTCCCTGATGGAACATCACTAGATCCTCTGCTCTTTGTTTCTCATCACACGTTAAAGGAAAGAAAGGGCTACCACCAGAACATACTGTCCAAGGTGCTGCTTCTAATGATACCTAAATCATTGTCACTTCACTGTTTTTATATGCTTATACAGCTGCCATCTCTGAAGGGTTCAAACACCTTATGGAAATATCTTCTGCGTTACGATTAGTGACTGTCACCTGTGATTCTTTTTCTTTCCTCAGGGGATTATTATATGGGCTTATTTTTTTCCATTGACTGTGTTATGTGTGTACGGCCTCGTGTTTATGTTAGCAAGGTGAAGTAGATGTTTATGTGCTTGAAGTAGTTTATTTTCTATGTTTCATGTTTAGTTTTGTAATTTGTAGTTGCTAGGTGTATTAGTCTTGTGGTCCCTGAAAGGCCTTTATTTTTATTGTAGGTAGAATAGAGCTATGGCATGCAAGGAGTGGAGTGAACCAGCCAACCGAGATCTATGTTTTTGAGCTTTAGGAAGGGCCCTTTCAGATCTTCTGACCCAGACCACTGGTGGCTTTGAAAGATGGCCACTGAAGGTAACAATACAGTGTCTGAAAAACAACATACAAAGCATAGGATTTGCTTGGTCTGCCTGCAGGGAAACTTTTACTAAAGAGGTATTCAATCATGTTTCAGACTAATTGGATTTTTTCAGGCTAGTGTTCCATGTGTAGGTGAAGGATGTGTTTGAAACACAACTGAAATGCAATAAATATACATTAAAAATGAAGTTATGCTGGGATATGACACTGCCTCCTCAGCAGGTTTAAATGGGAAAATGTTCCTTGCTAGCACCACCATGTGAAAAGTTAGTCTACAGAGAACCAAGGTTATTTCTCAGAACTTGTTTCTATATGTTACACAGAATGTAATCTTACCCTGAATAAGTTTACCATAATGAAATTAGGGAAAAAAATGTATACCTAGTCCATGCCCATGTCCTAAAATTGAAATTGCAACTTAGGAGGGTGGTTCCTGTATTCTAAAACACTTGCATTGCCCTCACGGCCTGAAAGTCTGTGTTGAAATAATGCTNTCCAGAAGTTCCCTGTCCTGCTTGAACTGGGGAGCCCAGAACTGGACACACTATTCCAGTTGTGACCTTACCAGTGCAGAGTAGAGGGGGAGAATGACAATAGTGAAGTAAGATCTAGAAATACTGCCTGTGCTCTGTAAGATCTGTTTTGTATCTGTTATCCATGTCCTTCTCACCTATGGTTTAGATTACTGTTGGCATTTTCCTGAAAGTTTTCCTTATGCTGTCATATATGTACATGAGCGATGTGTTCCAGAATCTCTGAGACAGCTTTTGCTGCTGACTTCAGATCTTTTGGATCAAAACCTCCTTGATGATACTTCCGTTAGCTTATTGTCCAATGTTATCTAGTCTACGTGGACATATTAAGTAATTGGCTTGAATTTTTCTGTAATTACTATTTTTCTTTAATGCATGTGCACGGCCTTTGGAAAACAATGAAGCTGAGGCAAGAAAAGCATGTTCTTAAAAGAACAGTTTTAGGTATAAGTCAAGCGTGCAAATGTTAAAATTGCATCATTGAGCTTTACCTATGCCACCTTAATTTTGCCATCCTAAGTGTATGTACATCACTATATTACTAATATATTGTACCTTAATATTATATTGTAGACTTTTGTGATAGATGAACACAATATCCCGCCCCCCCC